>JAOPSE010000048.1:10794393-10943013 GCA_029449295.1 Zea luxurians | reverse complement strand
ACTCTATGTTAACCCCTTGTTGTTAGAAGTGAGGTTATACACCCTCAACCATTGGTGCTTGCGTGCACCATTGTATCCCTTGATGCTTGTGCACGTCATTACAGCTGTATGAGGAGGGGTTGTAGTCTTATGAGATCACACCAACAATGTTTGCTGCAAGGCCACCATCGTGTACTAGAGGAAATAAGGACCACGACAATCCAGCTGAAAGCTGGATAATGAGATGACGATGAGCATCCGAGAGAGATATAAATTAGAATACCACTTGTGCATGAAGAAGACTCGGGGAAATCTATAGAGTTACCTGGCCAGGAGCTTGTCTCTCGTGTAGGTTTCCCTTACTTGAGGCTCCAACGAAGACTAGTGAGATGCTTGCATGCTTTTCAATACCTCGGTAAAAATACAAGGCGTGTTTGGAAACAAAGTATTTTAAAAGCATGATTTTGGAATACTATGGTTTTAAGATGTCATGATACAACCATAATATTTTTACATTACTCTTAGCAATACGTGTTTGGAGATAAAGTATACATAGTATTTAGTATGCATGTGCAAGGCTAGTCATAAAAAAAACTTTGGTTGGAGTGGAGTTTCAAATACTACAAAAATACCATGGTATCTACAAAATCATAGTATTCAAACAGAGTTTTTTTATAATGTAACCAAACACCTCTTGGCAATAAATACTATGGTATTCTCAAACACCATGATTTTACTTCAAAACTCTAAAAACACTTTGCTTCTAAACACACCCTAACATGTGCTTTCCTAGGTGGTGAAAGGTCACCCACACTAGTGGGATCCAAGTTGGAAGAGAAGGGAATTGCTTTGGATTACCTCATTACTCCTAAATTAAAGATATCTATGATTCAAAATGTATCTTAAATTATACTCCATTCGTTCAATTTATAATTTGTTTGACTTTTTCATCCAAGTTTGACCGGCTCGTCTTATTAAAAAAATTCATAACTATTATTTTTTACTGTGAAATTGTTTAATATATAATATACTTTAAGTGTGGCTTTGAATTTTTCATTTTTTCTAAATTTTTTAAATAAGACGAGTCAATCAAATTTGGTAAAAAAAGTCAGACGAATTATAAATTGGGGCGGAGGGAGTAAAATATTATGAATTGCTCAGTCCAATGTATACATGACTGCCTTTTAAAGCCCATCCATACATGTATTTTAAACAACTGCTTGGACAAAATGATTACTATAATGGTAGCTAAAATGCATGCATGTCTTTTTTAAACTATACATTACTACCGCACTCTTTATTTGATACTACCTCTTCTCGAATAATTGTCGTCGGCTAGTTTATTTTTGAACTAAAACGGGACAAATAAAAAATAACAGAGGCAGTACTAAAATTGTTTGGATACCATGTATTTCAATAGTAGTAACCATCTGCATAAAACTCAGTGCGACAATGCTTTCCAATTATTCTATGCTTTTATGAACTTTGTATGTAGGTGATTTTAACTGTTGGGTCTTCAGTTATACTCAAATTATACTACACCGTTGATTGTCACTCCCTCGCATCTAACAGACTTAATCCAAAATTTCAAATAATCAGGTAAAAAATCTACAAAATTTTGACCAGGCGATGCAGTACGTAGGATGCATCAATGCCTGCACCTTATCACTCCTAACTGAAGCATGTTTTTTCTCTCCCTTAACTGAAGCATGTTTTTCCACGCTATGGTTGCTTTAACATTCTGTCCGAGGCTGTCAGGTACCTAATAATATGATGAATCAAATAACTTGCAATGTTGCTTACTTGTGCAATAGGGATTTTATAAGAATCAGAAATTAAAGGATGAATGCAAACTCAATACCATTCAATTTTGCAGCACAATTTTAGAGTTTGTAATGTGATATCTTACAACATGCTTTACAAAAGCTGACCAGCTTTACCTTCAAGTTGACGTGTCCAGAGAAAACAACTACAGGTAGCATTACACTTCATCACCGTGAACTGATAAACTTTCTCAATGAAGATCGAAGAACAGTAGCTTACCAACCCATGGAAATGCAGAATACATCTTTCATCTGTTTTGCAGTACAACCCTAGCCAAACTTGTTATGGATGCCAGTGTCTTGGAGCTCACCTTCCAAGTGCAACATCTTCTCCATGACAATGAGCAGCATGGGCCATTCACAATACAGAATTTCCTCAATATCATCTTCGTGGTTGTACTGATGCAAGTGGCTTCTTACATTTCTGTTGAGCCGCAGTAGATCGATTGTAGTCCTTTTGTACTCATTTTGAACATTTACAACCCACTGGTTGATCTTTGCATTTGCCGTGGCAGTATCCAACCAGTTGTTCTTGTAAGGGAGATTGGAGAGTATTTTCTTCTTCTTTGCTCGATTTTTCTGACCAAGAAAATTGACAATTCTATCGTGTAGCATCAGGAATACCTCAGTGCTGTGAACACAAATAACCAAATGAGCGTGTGGTGGCAAACAACAAAGAGTCAAAGATGATAAAACTGAATAAAAAAATTACCGGTTTTTCATGGGTAGTAGGGCAGCATTGTTTACAATTAAGAATTCATCATCCCTTGTAAGGTTCTTCCTCCTCAAGAGCAAGAGGAATTCTTTGTAGTCTGGAGGCAATTTGTTGATATCCCCACCTGAGATCATAATCAACAGTTCCAGGACCCTGGAAAGGTGCTTGTAGTCATCTCTCACACGCTCAATTCTAAAGAAACCGCTGCCAGTGAAACTGACCCCCCTTAGCTTGACACTCCCAGTGCTCCCAATCCAGACATTGGACACCTGCAGAGGAGCTTCGAGGTACTTGCAGGCTGAGTGGTGGTTGCGCAGTATCAATGAAAGTTTTCTGCTGATCCTAGTGGCTTCCTCAGATAATCGCCAGAATGTCTTTGTTGTTCCTAACACCGGCACCTGGATCAGCATCGGATTGTGCATCACATAGCTCATCGCATCGCGCAGCTCCTCAGCAGACAACTCGTCAATGTCCTCGGTGCTATGAACAACAAAGAGTGAAAAAATGAGTCTGGCCACAGGGACAATAAAACTGAATCGAAGGGGCAGCGAGATGTTTTTTGCAATCATCTGACAAAGAAACAAAGAGCAGCGTCTCACTTGCATTGATACTGAGAAACCACCACTTCCTCGTCAATTTTCGGACCAAAAGCCTGCCAAAAATACCCAATCAAGCACAAGGAACCGAAAACATTCATGCCTTGTTTGGATACTCTCGTGTGGATTGAGGTAAATACGAGAATATCTAGATAAGACCTCAGGTGAACAAATTGCAAGAACTACTCTGTCCCTTTCGAGGAAAGAACAAACTATGGCATCGTCTTTTCGTTTTTTTTTTTTTTGTTAAAAAAATATCTTGGCACGGCAAGGTCGTCAAAGGCTGAGATTCCAAATATTCCTAGGCTAAATTAAGGCACGCACGCATAGTTGATCCACACAATCTGTTAGAGGACAACCTTGCACGCACCGATTCGACTACTTCAAAGAAATCATAACCTTTGATCGAGCATTCTACCACGGATTCGACAACGTCAAAGAAATCATAACCTTTCATCCTTAGAAAGGTAAAAAAAAGTACTGTGAATTAAATGACATTCTTTCTAGTGGAGCTCTATGTTAAGGACAGAACATTTTACTAAATTTAACGGCGACACTTTGAGTTAAAATCACCACTGCAGTCTGCAGCCAGCGGTGTCTGAACAAGCACATACAAAGGACTACTGAAATAGGGATCAATAGGGTTAAAAATCTCAACCCTGGATGCAATGGAAACTCAATCAGATCAACTAATATAGAAATTCGTAAGCCACATGATAAAATTTTGAGTTTAGCAATCATCTTTTCAATGTAAATTATTGCAATATGGCGCGATGCGAAAGCGGAAGGAAATGAAGAACACTGGCAGTACTTTGTTAAGACCGATGTGGATTCGAACCTGGATCAGAGCAGCGGCGCCGACGGCGAGGCCGAGGCCGAGGCCGACACCTACGCCAACGCCGAGGGTGTTTCCCATGGAGGATCACTATCTTGCTGCTTCTTGTTTGCTACTGAGCTCAAAGCTGCGGCCAGAAGTGAGGGAAGAGTAAAGTGAAGGGGGTGACGAGAAGAAAACCAAAGGAGACTGTAGACGGGAGTCAATTTGACGGTTCATGATATGATGGGAGGCAGCGGTTAGTTGGATTCCCTTCTGTTAATTTGATAATTTTATACATTTTAATTAATCGAAACACTATTGTATAAATCCATATATTTTAATTGAAAATTTGTTATATACACAATGTATATTGGATTCTCAAAAAGCAGGAGTAGAAAAAACACAGGATTAGAATGTCCATACATTGGAATCCTATAGAAATTTATAACACAAGAAAGTCACAAAATATGTGTTTAGATCATGCGCAGTAAAGACAGATACAAAGGAAAGAAAATATGAGGTTGGCCCTCATGCTTATTTTTCTTTAAAATTGTTATGACGGATGTCATTCCATAGGAATTTTAAAGGAATTTATAGGATTCAATCCTTGGTTCTAATGGCTTTATAGGAAACTTTTCATAGAAATTACCGTTTGTTTCGTTGCAATTGAATTCCATTCTAATAATTATAATTTAGACAAAACTAATTAAGTTAATATATTTGTATGTGTAATATTTTGTATATTGTCCTAAACCATATGAGAGAGATAGTTTTATACTACATTTATGCAATAAAGAAGTAAGTAGAAGAGTGTGCTATAAATTACACGTAAGAAAAGTAGCATGTAAATCTATAGAATCAATTTATGTCTCTCACCCTATAAATTTGAGATTGGCTTATATATAAACTTTAAAAAGTTGTGAAATGTCACATTGTAAAAAACAGCCTACTCCATTAATTAGATTCCAATTTCTCAAAATGAACGGAAACAAACGGGGCCTAAAATTCCTTCATTTTCTTCCATTCCAAATGAGGCCTTAATAAGAAAATCCAACATTTTCTATACCAAAATAGGTTAATATGGGACCAAAAGTAGCTATGAAACCCTTTTTAAATTCTATTTTAGGAAATGATGACGCCTAAGAGGGGGAGGTGAATTTGGACTTCCAAAAACTATTCTCTAAACTAGGCCACAAATAAATCCCTATAGCAAAACCTATGTAAAAAGCAATCTATAATGTGCAAACTAGGTTTTGTCTAAGTGTTGCTATCTCTACCATAAAACCTAAGTTCGAATCTTAAATATTCTAACTAGAAAGGAGAGATTGAAACTTAAATACTTAATGTAAATGCGGAAGGTAAAGAACAAGGGTAGAGACACAAACTCCCGTGGATGACGCCGGTATTTTTATCGAGGTATCCGGAAACACGCAAGGTTCCGACTAATCCTCGTTGGTGCCCCTACGCAAAGGGAAGCCCACGCGAGGGCCAAGCACCATGGACGAGTAACTCTGTAGAGAGCCGCGGGTCTCCACGCGCAAGTGGTGCTTCGCTTCCGGCTCCTCTCGGACGCTCCCCGCCGTCTCCACTATCGAGCTTCCGGCTGAAACGTCGCGGGCCTTGTTCCCTCCAGTACACGGTGGCTTCGTGATACAAACTCGGTTGTCACGCAAGACTCTTGCCCTACTCAGTACAATATTCTAAGGACTCACGCAAGAGCCGAAGGGTTATGTGGTGTTTTCTAAACTCACTCAACTAACTAGGGATCACCTAGAGCAAGCGTAATAGCGGTCTAACTAATCTAAGTACTTTTCAAAGCACCTACGCTAATCAACGAGTGATTCTATTAAGCACTTGGGTGTTTGAGCACTTGGAAATTTCTATAACATGTGTTGGTATGTTGCTTGGGCTCCCACACCTTCAAATGGCTGGTTGGGTGGAGTATATATAGGACCCAACTCGAAACTAGCCGTTTGAGAAAAGATGTTGCTTCTCTATGCCACACCGGACAGTCCAGTGGTAGGCACCGAACAGTCTGGTGCGCCACGAGCCGTTGGATTTGAGATTGGCAGGTGATCGTTGGCGCTGTTAGCCTTGCACCGGACAGTCCGTTGTCACACCGGATAGTCTGGTGGCTCTCCTCCATAGTGCCACCAGGAACTAGCCATTGGGATACTGTTACCTGGTGCATTGGATAGTCCGGCGGTGCGGCACTGGACAGTCTGTTGTGCCATCGGACAATCCGGTGCTCTCAGCCGGACAGTCCATCAGTGGCAATACTTTCTTCTTGTCTTGGATTGCTTGATACTTGTTAATCGTCACTTATGGTCTTCATAATGTCTTCTTTTGAGGTGTTGCTTCCTCAATGCCTTAGTCCAAGCTACTTTAGCATCCTGTGAACTACAAACACGAACACTAGCAAATATATTAGTCCACAGTTTATGTTAACCATCAAACACCAAAATCATTTAGACAAATAGGCCAGGGTCCATTTTTCTTACAATCTCCCTCTTTTTGGCGATTGATGCAATACAACCAAAGCAAGCAAATATAACAAACATTTTGATGAAAATATGCAGTCCATTTGCTAGGATGCATGAATATCCCCATAATGTGATATTATGGACTTAAGCCTCCCCCTAACTTCATAATCCACATACTTCTTATTTTAGACCAAAGATAGTTATAGAACCAAAACCACTTGTAAGTCTGAGTTTTTAAATTTTTTAAATTGGGTGGTGTTTGGTGTTTGATATATTTTGAATTGCTTTGGTTCCTAAAACTTCTCCCCTTTGGTTCCGAAAAAGGAAGACATCAAAAGCATATAGAAGCAAATAAGACTTGCCCTCTAAAAGATAACTCCCCCTAAAATAGTGTTCTCCCACTTTGAAAGAATATTCTCCCTTTTTTCATAAAAGAAGATATACTTCCCCTGTCGAAATCCTCTACTTAGGAAAAGCACTCGAGAAAGAGAGGGACAAGATATGATTGATTAGACTAACTCACCTTATGCATAGGTAAAAGATATATTTTAACAACATATGTATTTATAGCGACACATGAAGCATAAGATATGTAATATAATCTAATCAAAATCTGGAGAACACATGTAAATGACAACGATAGTCGAAAGAAACCACTTGTGGAAGTACTTGTAGATTTTGTAATGCCCAAAAATGTAATCAAATAAAAATGGAGTTGAATTACTTATGTGGTTGCCTTTATTTCATATAGCATGTGAATAACACCTTTTTATTGAATAATTAGCCAATACCCTAAAAATAAATCATGCATCATGTTGGAGTTTATTTGTGTGTGCATATATTAGTAACAAAAAAATTATAGAAAGACATCAATGTTCAAATTGGAATTTATACCTAAATTGGAATTCTAGAATTGGAGAAAGAGAGCACTAGTTATCACAAAATAAATATCAAAAATAAATAAATTCACCATATGATCAAGTTGAACATTTAAGGTGGAGATAAATAGGCCACAAAAGTTTTGAATTGGAATTGAAGCTTTGAATTTGGAATTTTAAAATGAAAAGAAAATGAAATAGAGAAAAATAAAAGAATAAAAGAAAATGGGGGGAGTGCTCGGATGGGCTGAAACTGACCTACGCAGTCCACTTACCCACGCGCGTGGCGGCGCCGACAGGCGGGCCCGCCTCGTCAGCCGTGCATCTCACGCCACGGACCGTAGCCCTGCGCTGACTGATGGGGCCCACTAGCAGCCGCTTACCGCACACACGCTCACTTCTTTCCCCGCTGATGTCCAGGGCCCGCCCGTTAGGGTGGGTCGTCGTCAACAACTCGCCCGAGCTTCGCGCGGGTGGTGGCGCACGACGCGGAATCCTCGGTCAAGGCCGCCCGGATCCTGTGGCCTCGTCGCGCATATAAAACAACCGGTCGCGCCGCGTGCCCGTGACCGATTCAAGCACGTAGACAACCAGAGCCTAAACCGAGAGAGAAGGGGCGGCGACCTTGCATCGATTTGACCACGCTGCCGACGAAATTCCTCTGCGCCAGTGTCGCATCCTTGGTGCGTGGCCGAGTGAGTGCGCCAGCATCCGGGAAGTCTGTCCGTGCCCTCAGGTAGAGCTGAGCGGTCTCGAATCGAAGAGAATTTCTCACTGGAGTGTGAGTTTGGGGTGGAACTACCCCTTCGCGTGGACGGCTCGCTTGCGCTGGTGATTCCTGGTATGGAGCCCTCACCCGTGTTCGCCTTCATTACTGCAACAAGTAGGACCGTTGAATTGAAGTTTGGTGCGCCTATGTCGAGGTTTGGCCTCGCCAGCGATGTGTCACACCCGGGTTTCGGGGCACCAAGACCCGGGCGCGAACATAAACACCAGGTATGCTGGGACCAAGTCTCACACATATGATGTATAGTGGCACAGGATCGAATGTCACATCTTTATATATAACAGGAGTTCTATACAAAATAATTACATTATAAGGAGACAACGGTCCAGCAACCCAAAGTTGACTGGGAGACGACGGCCTAGATCTCTCACGAACACTTCACAGCATCCTCCGAGCGCATCATCCTGCGGTACCTGTTCTTGACCTGTGGGGGGGGTGTGAGACAGCAAGAGTGAGCTCACATACGTTCATCGCTCAACAAGTTGTGGGGAATAATGTGCATGAACTCGCCAAAGGTGGGAGCTCACGTGAAGTGTAAGGCTTACCAAAGAAGATGGTTAGAGCTGAGCATTGCTTTTAAAGTTGGTCAAAATTTTATTAGCAGTTACTAAGTATAAGTAAATACCAACCCAGTTAAATAGTAGAACAAAAGTAACAACTTCACCTGCGATGCAATGCATATGACAAATTGAGTTTAAGTTCCATAATTTAATCATGTGAGGGTCCGAGCCGCTCATGACCGTGAGCACGGCTAGTATACTAGTTTTACACTCTGCAGAGGTTGCGCATCTTTACCCACAAGTCGTGTATCCCATGTCGCCAGGGTTTGCAAGGCCCTTAGACACTACCAAGGTGAATGGCTAGGGATCCACTACGAGGCCTTTACAAAGTTCCACTAGCTTCCGAAAACCCGCTATAGTTTATAGGAAGTTCCAATGCAGGAATCCCTTGCAGGACCGCCATCGCAGCAAAATCCTCCCGAGGGCCTCCCTACACTGACCACTCCCCTACTGCCCTTGCCCCTTTCGGGTAAGGTAGTCTTCCACTAGCTTTCCTAATTAATCAGCCAAGGGGTCCCATTCCTCCCTTGTGGTAGCACTGTTTTCCCGGGTGGTCGCTCCATGTTCCAATTAACATAATGATCTTATCATGAACAGTAATAATAAACATATAATAAAAGTGTGATCATGAATATTATACCTTCATACCCAAAACCACATAAAGCACTAGCAAGTACTACCCAAAAAGTTCAGTGGTAAACAAGGTATAAAGATAGACAAACTAGAGTAACCTATTGGGTCCCATCAAAATTAACCTATGCAGATCATTATGATTAATTAGAACATGAGTGGGTAAAAGAAGTGATCAAGGGCACAACTTGCCTGGGACTTGAGATTCCAGGTACCAGGATGATCTTCAGATTCTCGTGACCTCACTGCTAGTCATAGCAATACAAACAAACAGTGGTATAGGCAAAATTAACATCACATCAAACATAAGTACAAACTAAGTAATAATGATATACGCGTTTCTACGAGACTAACGCAACTTGAACGGATCAAATCGGAGTTAAAACGGAGGAGATACGAATTTCCTAAGGTTTTATGTATTTGATATAAGATTAATTGAGATATACATGTTAATATGGTTTTCATGTCAAAACAGAGACACTACAAGATAAACAATAATATTATAAAATTATAGGAACTGGAATGAATTAATTTGGAGCTAGAATGGATTTTCTATGAATTAAATAAGTTCTAGCATTTATTTATCTATTAAAAATCCATTTATAAATTATTTTCTCTGTTTTATAATACTCTGGACTGGGCCTCAATTCCTGGAAAATCCAGGGGCCACAGGGTAACAATTCTAAGACACAGCGCACAGTAAGGCTGGACTGCGGGTTGTTTACCTAAAATTCCGAGGGCTCTTATGTGAAATGCGGCGGTGAAGGGGTATCGCGGGATCTGGATCGTCCGATCAAAATCCCAGGGCCCAGATTACCCGAGACACATATGAACCTGAGATCATCCTCACACGTCGGATCCGAATCCTACGATCCACAGCACACTATCAATCCTATCCCACACTGGCCACATGATCCTTGATCGACGGCGCCCGAACCTTCTCCTACCCCCAGCCGGCCGAATAGCGGCGGCACGGCAACGGCGGCCGCGGCGTGTGGCGGATCGGAGCTCGTCGAGGTCGTCGGTGTGAAATTCTCCGAGCTACGACGATCCACGCACCCAATCGCGGCTGCACGCCAACAATCCAACGGTCCCAGTGCTTCGCATCCACTGTCTTCACCGGTAGCGGCGCCAGAGCGCATGCCGCGGCAGCGGACAACACCGGAGAGCGGCCAAACCTCGCTGAGGGCCCCAAACGATATTTCGAGCAGCGCTACACGTTACTAAACGCATGGCGAACCTTGCAGAGGACTTCTTACCGATGGAGGAGCAACGGAGGTCCCGGCCCACGGTGTCCTGCGATCCGCGGCGGAAGGATTGCTCAGGCGAGAAATTGCCGAGAGTCCAGCCGCCCGCGAGCTCCGAATTTCCTCCAGCCACGCCCGCCGCGCACCAACCCTACCCGATGCCCAAGGTTGGACCGTCGGCAAGGATGAAACCCACCAGCGCTTTTCTCCGATCTTCAATGGCGTCAACGAGGCTTGAGGGTTGATGGGGATGGCATGGGGGAGGTGCCGGGATCTATAGAAGAGGTGATTCCCGCAGCCCGCCCCCAACAACCCGAGCATTGCGTGCGGAATACGGAAACCTGTTGGGCTTGGGGGAGCGGCGCACGGAGTCCGAGCCACGGATCCGCCAGAATCGCGTGTCCAGCACAACGTCGGGTTGGTAGAAGATAGAGCTGACGACTGGGGCCCGCGAGGCGGTGACCAGGCGCGCGCGCGGTTATCGCATGAAGCCACCGACTGATGGGCCCCGCTAGTCAGTTGCAGTGGGGGGGTTGCGCCTGCGGGAGCGAAGTTGGGCCGCGCGCAGGAGAAGGAAAGGAGGTGGGCCGAGCAGGGGGAATTCGGCCCAAGGTGAGTTTTTCCCTTTTTATTTTTATTCTCTATTCTCTTTTCTTATTTCAAATTTTAGATGTCCAAATCAAATTCAAATTCCCATTTTGAACTTCAAAATTATAAGAGCCGACCTTAATACAAATGTGAATATAATCCTTTACTGTTTACAATATTATTATTTATTTTCTTTGTCACTCATTTATTTATGAGATGAATAAATGGTCTCCTAAACATTTCCTCACCACACTATTATATATATTTTTTTGATTCTTCATTATTTTATGATATACATATATATATATATCTCCTACTAATTTTAGGTCTTACAAATCCTACCCCCCTTAAAAATAATCTCGTCCTCGAGATTAGTAATAAAAGGGATGTATGCTCATATTGTTCTCGGAACATATGCACAAACAAAGAAATCTTGGCATGATGCATAATCCTTTAACAAAACATAGGTTTAATAGACCTTACTATTATCACTAAAATAGTAATAATGCTAACTAATAGCTAAACTAATATTTAGGTCTTACAAATAGTAAAATATATATATATATGTATCTATATCTATGTTTGTCTCTATTCTTGTTGCTCGTTGACTTCTTCACCGACTACTTCATCTTCAACTGGCTCTTCTTCTTGAATTTCAAGTTCACCGGGTTCAGCTTCTACTTCTGCATGATGGGCATGTCCCCGGTTGATAGATAGGGGCTGACTCTTTCCTGCCGAGGCTTGTCCTTGCTTCATCGGAGCCGGTGTAGTGTAGGCAGCTATGTTGGGACAGTAGTTGGCGTAGTGTCCCGGTTGTCCACACTTGTAGCATGTCCTGTTGGTGGTTGTGTTAGGAGCAACGGGTCCTGCTGGGGTGCTTGCTTTTGGAGGAGCAGTTGATGCCTGTTGAGTTTGTTGTCCAGAACTGCCACTAGCTGGTGTACTTGGAGTGGTAGTATAGCGAGGACGGGAACTACTTCCAGCCTGCCCTTGGTTGACAGCCTTTCTTTTCTCTCCAAATATACTCCTCTTGTTTTCTACAGCAATAGCTTTGTCAAGTAGCCTTTGGAAGGATGGGAATGTGTGCGATACCAGTTGATATTGCAAGGGTCCAATCAAACCGTTCAGAAAAAGCTCCTGCTTTTGCTCATCATCCTCTACATCTCTAGGAGCATATCGAGATAACTGGATGAATTTGTCTCTATATTCACTTACGGACATACTTCCTTGCTTGAGGGAGAGAAACTCCTTTCTCTTAATCTTCATAAGTCCAGCGGGTATATGGTAATTCCTGAATTGTGTGGAGAATTCTGCCCAGGTAATTGTATCGACAGCAGCATGAGCAGCGCAGTACGCATCCCACCAATCCGCAGCGGGACCAGCAAGACGACCCGATGCATAGAGTACTTTCTCTCTATCCGAGCACTGAGCTATGTTGAGCATCTTCTCTATGGATTTTAACCAGTCATCTGCTTGCAGCGGATCTGCGGAGTTGGAGAAGGTTGGTGGTTTGTGGCTCATGAATTCCCGGTGCTTGTCCCGGGGTGGAACTGGTGGTGGAGGTGGAGGCAATGGCACCTGTTGCTGTTGCTGCTGTTGTTGAAGTTGTTGTTGCAGCTGCTGTTGTTGTACCCTTCTCTCCTGGCGTATCTCTTCCCGCTCTTGGCGCATTTCCCGACGTGCATCCTCTCTTTCCTGGTGCATTTCTTGGCGTTCTTGCTGCATTTGGGTGCGCATATCTGCCATAGTGTCAGCCATTTGCTGCATTATCCTCATTTGAGCTGCAATTAGTGGATCGACTCCGCCTGGTGGAGGATTAGGAGGATTCATCTCTGCTGGCTGTGGTTGGGGTTGTCGATATATCCACCGAGTGTGTCGATTAGCAGGTAAATCAATTCCACCACCCCGCCTGGTATTGACCATCTAAGTTAGAAGCATATGGTAAGATAGTTTTGCAAGGGAATCATTTGGTAGGCAGAATGAATAAGCTAATAGTTGGTTATGTACTAAAACTTTCTTTGGCAGGGCTGGGCCAGATATTCTATGTCAAGACTAGGGTAATTAGTTGTACGAGGTGAATGTCCAAAGGTAAGATAGAATATGTCAAGATGAGATAGATACGGAATACTATATATACATATATTTTCTAAGGGGATAATCTAGATTGTCTAGTTATCTTACAAATGCTATCCTTTATGCCTAGATGTATATGCAGATGTAATTGTGGACATTACTCCACAACCCATCACACTCAAACAAAGATCCAAATCAGACAGATATCATAAGAACAAACATTCAATACATAGACACTTATAAAAATAGTTTTGTTTTTGTTCCTAGGATTAGGTCTCCTATTCCTGAAGTCACTTTGGGCACTGGATTTCAAAGTATGAAATCCACATTTGTCTTTAGAAGTGAAAAGGTAAGAGTAATCAGAGTAAAGCAGAAATAGATGAGAAAAGATTAAGAAAAGTTTAGAAAGAATCAGAGTAGCCAAGGTAAGTAAGTATTGGTTGTCCAGTTCTATCTAGGTTTCGTCCTACAGTCAACATTCCTTTGATACCACTTCTGTCACACCCGGGTTTGGGGGCACCAAGACCCGGGCGCGAACATAAACACCAGGTATGCTGGGACCAAGTCTCACACATATGATGTATAGTGGCACAGGATCGAATGTCACATCTTTATATATAACAGGAATTCTATACAAAATAATTACATTATAAGGAGACAACGGTCCAGCAACCCAAAGTTGACTGGGAGACGACGGCCTAGATCTCTCACGAACACTTCACAGCATCCTCCGAGCGCATCATCCTGCGGTACCTGTTCTTGACCTGTGGGGGGGGTGTGAGACAGCAAGAGTGAGCTCACATACGTTCATCGCTCAACAAGTTGTGGGGAATAATGTGCATGAACTCGGCAAAGGTGGGAGCTCACGTGAAGTGTAAGGCTTACCAAAGAAGATGGTTAGAGCTGAGCATTGCTTTTAAAGTTGGTCAAAATTTTATTAGCAGTTACTAAGTATAAGTAAATACCAACCCAGTTAAATAGTAGAACAAAAGTAACAACTTCACCTGCGATGCAATGCATATGACAAATTGAGTTTAAGTTCCATAATTTAATCATGTGAGGGTCCGAGCCGCTCATGACCGTGAGCACGGCTAGTATACTAGTTTTACACTCTGCAGAGGTTGCGCATCTTTACCCACAAGTCGTGTATCCCATGTCGCCAGGGTTTGCAAGGCCCTTAGACACTACCAAGGTGAATGGCTAGGGATCCACTACGAGGCCTTTACAAAGTTCCACTAGCTTCCGAAAACCCGCTACAGTTTATAGGAAGTTCCAATGCAGGAATCCCTTGCAGGACCGCCATCGCAGCAAAATCCTCCCGAGGGCCTCCCTACACTGACCACTCCCCTACTGCCCTTGCCCCTTTCGGGTAAGGTAGTCTTCCACTAGCTTTCCTAATTCTCAGCCAAGGGGTCCCATTCCTCCCTTGTGGTAGCACTGTTTTCCCGGGTGGTCGCTCCATGTTCCAATTAACATAATGATCTTATCATGAACAGTAATAATAAACATATAATAAAAGTGTGATCATGAATATTATACCTTCATACCCAAAACCACATAAAGCACTAGCAAGTACTACCCAAAAAGTTCAGTGGTAAACAAGGTATAAAGATAGACAAACTAGGGTAACCTATTGGGTCCCATCAAAATTAACCTATGCAGATCATTATGATTAATTAGAACATGAGTGGGTAAAAGAAGTGATCAAGGGCACAACTTGCGTGGGACTTGAGATTCCAGGTACCAGGATGATCTTCAGATTCTCGTGACCTCACTGCTAGTCGTAGCAATACAAACAAACAGTGGTATAGGCATAATTAACATCACATCAAACATAAGTACAAACTAAGTAATAATGATCTACGCGTTTCTACGAGACTAACGCAACTTGAACGGATCAAATCGCAGTTAAAACGGAGGAGATACGAATTTCCTAAGGTTTTATGTATTTGATATAAGATTAATTGAGATATACATGTTAATATGGTTTTCTTGTCAAAATAGAGACACTATAAGATAAACAATAATATTATAAAATTATAGGAACTCGAATGAATTAATTTGGAGCTAGAATGGATTTTCTATGAATTAAATAAGTTCTAGCATTTATTTATCTATTAAAAATCCATTTATAAATTATTTTCTCTGTTTTATAATACTCTGGACTGGGCCTCAATTCCTGGAAAATCCAGGGGCCACAGGGTAACAATTCTAAGACACAGCGCACAGTAAGGCTGGACTGCGGGTTGGTTACCTAAAATTCCGAGGGCTCTTATGTGAAATGCGGCGGTGAAGGGGTATCGCGGGATCTGGATCGTCCGATCAAAATCCCAGGGCCCAGATTACCCGAGACACATATGAACCTGAGATCATCCTCACACGTCGGATCCGAATCCTACGATCCACAGCACACTATCAATCCTATCCCACACTGGCCGCATGATCCTTGATCGACGGCGCCCGAACCTTCTCCTACCCCCAGCCGGCCGAATAGAGGCGGCACGACAACGGCGGCCGCGGCGTGTGGCGGATCCGAGCTCGTCGAGGTCGTCGGTGTGAAATTCTCCGAGCTACGACGATCCACACACCCAATCGCGGCCGCACGCCAACAATCCAACGGTCCCAGTGCTTCGCATCCACTGTCTTCACCGGTAGCGGCGCCAGAGCGCATGCCGCGGCAGCGGACAACACCGGAGAGCGGCCAAACCTCGCTGAGGGCCCCAAACGATATTTCGAGCAGCGCTACACATTACTAAACGCATGGCGAACCTTGCAGAGGACTTCTTACCGATGGAGGAGCAACGGAGGTCCCGGCCCACGGTGTCCTGCGATCCGCGGCGGAAGGATTGCTCAGGCGAGAAATTGCCGAGAGTCCAGCCGCCCGCGAGCTCCGAATTTCCTCCAGCCACGCCCGCCGCGCACCAACCCTACCCGATGCCCAAGGTTGGACCGTCGGCAAGGATGAAACCCACCAGCGCTTTTCTCCGATCTTCAATGGCGTCAACGAGGCTTGAGGGTTGATGGGGATGGCATGGGGGAGGTGCCGGGATCTATAGAAGAGGTGATTCCCGCAGCCCGCCCCCAACAACCCGAGCATTGCGCGCGGAATACGGAAACCTATTGGGCTTGGGGGAGCGGCGCACGGAGTCCGAGCCACGGATCCGCCAGAATCGCGTGTCCAGCACAACGTCGGGTTGGTAGAAGATAGAGCTGACGACTGGGGCCCGCGAGGCGGTGACCAGGCGCGCGCGCGGTTATCGCATGAAGCCACCGACTGATGGGCCCCGCTGGTCAGTTGCAGTGGGGGGGTTGCGCCTGCGGGAGCGAAGTTGGGCCGCGCGCAGGAGAAGGAAAGGAGGTGGGCCGAGCAGGGGGAATTCGGCCCAAGGTGAGTTTTTCCCTTTTTATTTTTATTCTCTATTCTCTTTTCTTATTTCAAATTTTAGATGTCCAAATCAAATTCAAATTCCCATTTTGAACTTCAAAATTATAAGAGCCGACCTTAATACAAATGTGAATATAATCCTTTACTGTTTACAATATTATTATTTATTTTCTTTGTCACTCATTTATTTATGAGATGAATAAATGGTCTCCTAAACATTTCCTCACCACACTATTATATATATATATTTTTTTTGATTCTTCATTATTTTATGATATACATATATATATATATATCTCCTACTAATTTTAGGTCTTACACGATGGCTTCACCGCCGTCCTCTATTTTTGGGGAAATTGGTCAGGGAGAGGAAGACGAGTGTTGGACGGTCGATGGGAAGATCGACGGCCCTGGGCGTGTCACTGTGTAACACCCTGAATTTGGGGGTATAAAATTTCTTTCTTATTATCATCCAAATTTAGGTGTTACTCTTCTCTATCTGACTCTAGCTTCTCTCTCTCTAGTTTCTCTCCCCCTCTTCCCCTTTTGATAAGGGTTAGTTTAATTAGTGAAGGATTATTTATTTTATTTTGCCCAAAACATATGAGTCATGGAATGTTGCATCATATTGAGCCTAAATATTCTTTGAATTGTTGCACATGTTTGACTAGGTTTGAATTTCAAACTTGATTTGAATTTGAATTGAAAACCCTAGAGAAAATAAATAGAAAATCAATTAGAAATTCCTTAGAAAATGGAAAAACTATTTCAGCCCAAATCAGCCCACTATGCCCAGCCCGTGCGCCCGCGGTGCCTGACAGGCGGGCCCCGCCTATCGGCGCCAACTCCAGCGCGCCCTCTCTCCCCATCTTTCTCTCGCTGCCCGTGGGCCAGGCCTGTCGGCGCCGTTTCTCTCGCCCGCGCGCTCGCTTCCCTCTTTGTCCCGCCGATCCCACCTGTCAGCCGTCCCTAACCTCTCGCTCACGATCCCCCGCCATGGACGCGCCCACGTCCGTGCATTCTCTGGCCACGTTCCCGCGTCCTCGCCCCTTTTGAGCCTTGTGCCCTTCTCGCCCACCTCCCCTCGCTCACTTGCGCCCTAAGCCGAACCCCGTCACCCTCTCTCTCGCTCTGCCCGCGCGACCTGAGCCCCGCCACCGTTCGCCGCCCGTCCGCCGCTCGTTCTACGGTCGTCGTGGAACTCCCCGCCGCGTCTGTTGCCTCGGTAAGCTCCACCCTATCACCCGCCCCTGGAACACCCCTCGGTTCGCCCCTAATCCCTCTAGTCTGTCCGGTACGCGATCAACGGAGTTCTTCCTGTGCAGCCGGAGCTCTGCCACCGCCGCCCCGTCGCGTCCCTGCGCCACCGCCGTTGCACCGTGACTCCAGCGCTTCCCCTCGAGGTGAGCAACCTCCTCGCGCCCTTAATTTGGTCGTTACCGCCCTGGTTAGCGTGCGATTGTTCGCCAGAGTTGCCCCGCGCCGCCGTTAGCCCGCCTCCCCGTGTGCAGCGCCCTCTGGTGCTCCCATGCCGGCGTGATGCCCATGGCCGAGTCCGCCAGACCGTCCTGAACGCGCCCGATCTAGTCCCCAAGCCTCTGGAGCCCCGCCGTGGCTAGCCCTCTCGTCTCTGGTGAGCCCTCGCCGTGGGACCGAGCGGCACCACCACGCCTGTGTCTGCCCCCAGCCGTCAGATCTCAGGCGTCCGTCCGAGATCGACCGGTTTAGATTTAACCAGAGCGGATCTGATCGCAGCCCTCCGTTCCAGATCCAACCGCCCTCCTCTCTTCCCCCTCACCCGCGCCCCTGCCCCTGGGCCCGACTGGTCAGCCCATTCTGGCTCGCTGTCGCCCTGACCCCGCCTATCAGCCGCATCCGCGCGCGTGCCCACGCCCACGTGATCTAATCCTGGCCATTGATCTCTGATCCAACGGTTGAAGTTACCTCGTACCCCTTCGCGTTTGAGTTTTACGTAAGAGACCCTTGGCTTTTAGGAAACCAAATCGCCGTCCTCTATTTTAGCGCGCAGGCCCCTAGTTTATTTTAAATAGCCCCCTGTACTTTTATTTAATCACAGATTTAGCCCTAATTTCATATTTTAAACTTCAAAACTTGTTTATTTCATATCTTTTTCATATGAACTCCAAATTTAGCGGTTCAAATTGCAAAATGTTCATAAAATTATTCTCTGTTCAAATAAATTATGATCAGCTATAGTCTGGATACCTTAATTTTACACATAGGATACAAGGTTAATGTATATGTTAATTTATTTATTTAATGAAATAAATAAAATGATAGCCTAGGAGTTAAAATATATTTAATCTTGTGAGATTAGTGTCATGCATTACATGAATTCATTTTTGGCTTAACTTCTAGGTTTCCATGAAATGAATAGAATTAGGTTATGTAATTATGGATAACACTTAAAGAATAATCAAACTCCTAAATGAGATTAGTCCATCTTATGATTTAATCTCTTTCTTGTTTAAGTTTCTACTTTACCTTTTTGAGGTATGTTCCAAACACTTAGAGAGTAATCAACCCTTAATTAGGATTAGTTCATTTTATAACTTGATCTCACTCTCCTTTATTTAATACTACATCTTTTGAGTTGTGTTCCAATGTTTGTACATGTTTGATGTGCTGTTCATTTATACTTTCCAAATGTATTGAATGTATGGTCGCTTTATTTAGACAACGAGCAGCTCGTGGTTCCTGAGTGTGTTGCCGAAGATCCCCCTGAGCAACAACCTAGTGAAGGCAAGTGTCCTCAGACCTATCATGTCCTACTTTACTTTATAATTCACTCTCCCGCATTACATTATTGAAATTTAAGGATTGACTAGTCTGTATTTACCTTACCCACTACAAAAAAATGGTTTTGTATGACAAAAGTAAAGTGTCATGTTTAGTACAAAATTGGTCACAAAAAGCATCACCTTTTGTGACGGCTGCGTTCGTCCGTCACATATTGGTGCTATATATGACGGTGTTATCTGTCACATTTTTTCTAGTCAACGCGTCACCTAATGTTGGGATCGTCACTTATGGCACCCACATACAGTGACCATACAGTGACGACACACTGAGCTCTCATGATAGCTCACAGAATCATAATACACAAAAAAGCCATCATACATAACATTCTCATCACAAGTCATACACAATTCCAGCACACTAGTTCTTCCACAACAGAGGTTCAAACATACAAAGGTTCCACCACAAAGGTTTGAAGCATTCAAACAGATTGCACGTAGTTCTGACAAAGTTCTAACCACAGATATGTTCTAGCAAGGTAGAAAAACCTTAAGCAAAGGCATCATCCTCAGACTTGGTATGCATCCCTACCTCAATCTTTCTGAAGTTTTAGGATAGCTCGTAGCAGTGCATTGGTCTCTTCAAACTTGGTATGCATCCCCTTCACTTCCTCTTGGGTCTGGCGCAGCAAACTTTGGTTTTCTTCAAGTGCGGCCTGTTGAGCTTGTAGTTGTGCTTGCAACTCTTCCTACTTCCTAGCAGCTTCCTCTCTTTCAGCTTGGAGTTTTTCCTCAAAATGATATAAGATTTCTTCAAGTGCGGCCTGTTGAGCATATAAAAAACTTGGGATATAAGATTTGCCATGAAATATTGGTACATGCCAACAACAATACAACATAGTCAAATAATGACTGACAGTTTAAGAAAAAGAACACATGAACATGCATCAATGCTGCCTAGACAGGTCAAGACTAATAACATGGCCTAAAGAAACCCTAGTACTGATGATGATCATGTTTGATGACATAGCAATTGTCCTGTTGTTTTCTATTTTAGATGGTCACCAAAAAAGAATTGGAGCATAAGCACCTATTGATTATACCTCATTTAGCACAACGCAAATATTATGAACATGGGAGCTCATCTCAGAAATCAGATGGCCAATCTCAGAATTAGCTACTCAATCAACACCAAAACCAAGACCGTCAGCTTCAAACGACCGTCACAGCCGAGATGGTATGGTAGCAGCCAGCACTCACCAGTAGAAATTTATATCAGGATATGCAAATTTTCAACTTTTACCCCTTAGAGCAACTCCAAAAGAACACTAAAAATTTGTTTGCTAAAACGTCTTATTGGGGCTGATGAAAAAATATTCTCGCTAAAAACAATTTAAATCCACATCAGACTGCTAATAACTAATCCCTAATAATTTTGAAACAGATCCCGTAGGTCATGGATTGCCTATTTGGGCCAACTCGTTTGCGTCATGGGCTCGTATGTGCTGCAGGTCGGTAGTCATCGTTGTTCATAGCTCCTGTGCATCGCTTGGTCATCCCTACTAAACAAAACTGAAATTGACCACAAGCTGGCACTGACTGAAACTAACATTAACTGAAAACCAAATGGTCAATTTCAGAAAATATACACTGAAATTGACCACAAGCTGACACTGACTAAAATGAAGTAACCTGAAGTATTCATATCAAATCCCAGGTACTATGCACAAACTGAACAAGGTATTGCAATTTGGTAAACATTATGAGTGAGCTTCAGTTCTCAAGGCACAAATTTCAATTCTGAAAGCGCCATAACAAATTAATGAGCGAGCTGCCATGTATGGATGGATAATAATAAGAACTATGTAAATTCAACACTAAGGCACATATACTAAGCAAGAGGGTGGGGAAATTAAAATTGTCACATTCTTATCTAACCAACTGAACTAAATAGACTAACTAACTAAACTTCATATATAGACTTAGGCTGAGAGATATGAAGCTGAGAAGGAAAAGTTCATCAAGACAACTGTTGCATTTAGGAAGCAGTAATAATTTAGTTGCTAGTAAACTCCAGTAATTGACATTGATAGCAAACTCCAAAAATCTATAACGCTCATTATGCATAATCTCTCTTCATAGAGATAGAATGCACGATTACTACCAAGTGCATAAGTAAAGTAACATATGTGGTAAAATTTTAGATGGATTTAACTTGTCTAATGAATCGGACATGAATGGATCAAAAAAAGACAGAACCATTGGACATGAAAGCGAAACATAAACCTCCGTGTTTGGAGACTGACACAAAGCATCAGCGATGCTAATCATGGATTCCTCCTGTGACCCCAATCAGACACAAACACAAGTAGCCACGTTCCTACCCTAAACACCCAGTTTCATGCCTTTAGCCGCTAGCTTGAAGGATGAACAGAAGGCCACGTCGCTGCATCTGAAGGGGAATGAAAATGGATCTACGATGTTTTTCACCAATAAATGTTTTTAGTGTTATTTTAAGGTTTCTCTTGGAATTGCTCTTACCTGTTTCCTGTCCCTGGACCTCGCTGCGGACTCTCGGTTCTTGATCATGCGCTTCTGCCGCTACATCACGGCGCAGTCCGCGGGATCCAGAAGCGCCCGCTTCCCGCCTCCCCTCACGCCGCCCACTCCCCCCGCCACGCTCCCTGCCGCATCTCCGTCACCGTCAGGGAACCCCAGCGCCATGTTCCCCTCCATTACCGCCGCCCTACCGCAGGAATCCCTGGCAAGGAAATCCTCCAGCGTCATCTCCGCGGCGCCGCCGTCGCCGGAGCTGGCGGCGGGAGGGATAGGGAGGACGGGCGTGGGGAGCCCTCCAGCAGCGGAGATCTCCTTTCACACCTCCTCCGACGTCCACCGGGCCACAGCCTCCAGGGCTGCCAGGGAGGGCTTCGCCGGGCCGAGGCCGGCGCTTTCGGCGGCGGCAGCGTTGACGGCCTCAGGGCCGTAGATGTTACGGATGATGTCGTCCATGTTCATCGATCCGACGCCGCTGCTCTTGAATCGCGCGAGGTCCGTGGACGAGCCCGCCCCGACGTGCTGCGGTGGAGACGACGACGCCATCACCCGTGACGACGCCATGCGTCGGGGCCGCGGCCCACGGCCCAGCAGGAGAGGCGAAAGGGGGAAAAACTCACAGTCGACCAGCACAGGCTCTCGCTTTCCACTCTTCAGCGTATTTGTTGCTGCGCTATTTCTTGTTGCGGCCTTGCGGGTGTCCCGCTGATATGAATCTACAATACCCCTCGATGCGTAGCTTGCCGGAGCTCAGCGCCGCCCTGAGGATGGCCGCCTCCTCCCCTGCGCCGCCGGTGGTGGGCGCGGGTGGCGTGGTGGGCGCGGTGGTGGCGCTAGGTTGAGGGGATGGAGAGGACTGGACTTGTCTGCCGTGGTGAGCAGCCGAGAGGATAAGGTAGGAGGGGAATTTTGGTCATCTTGGGCGGGAGATGGGAAAGTGAATGCGGTCAATAGAAAGGGGTACGGTACTTTTTTGGAAAAAAACATAAAGTGACGCCGCCAAATCATCACATAAAGACACATCTAAGCGTCATAAAAGTAAAACCGTCTACTGGCTTCTGGCGCCTGACAATATATGACGAATCTTCGTACCCTTATGTGACAACAAAAACACTATCGTCATAAAATCTTCATGGCCTCATGAAATTATGACGACTCAAAAAATTCCATCATATTATGTGACATCATATGACGATAATTGACCTTGTCATTAGGTATTTTGTCATAAAAGGACAAATTTCTTGTAGTGACCCTTGTTCACCTTTTTGGGTTAATCATAGTTAGCTTATGCTATAGCTTTAACTTAATCAATGAACATGATTTGATTATTTATGATACGATGATGTTATCCCGATGAGGTTCTTGTGATTACTTTAGGGGGGCTCAGGTTGTTTCCTGAGTGTCTCTCCGTAAGGACCTGTTTGGGGAGTGACAACCCGGGATAACAATGCAACCATGAGGGTGGAACGGGACGCCCTTAGCTGATTAATTAGAGGAACCAGACGAGTAGTTGGCTTCGCCGTAGGGCCGTCAATGGGGTCCGGGCACAGTACTTGCTCTACCGAGGCTGGTTGCAGAGGTTCTTTGATTTGGTTTTGTTAGTCACCCTTCCTCTGGGGAGATGTACTATGTTCATCAAACTGGAGAAACCTAATGGGCAGCTATGACCTCTGGGAAATCTTTGTAAAGGCTACGTAGTGAGACCCTGCTAGGTCACCTTGGTAATGATCAATGGGGAGGCTAGAACCTCGGGCAGGACGGGAATCACAGCTTGTGGGTAAAGTGGGCAACCTCTGTAGGGTGTTAGAAACTGGTATATCAGTCGTGCTCACGCTTAAGAGCAGCCTTGGGATCCTCTTTGATTAGAAGAACTTTGGTTACTTTTATGATGATGATTAGCAATGATGGTTATAATTTTGATCTCTGGTATTTCCTCTTGGAGGGAGTACTTCTGGGTAATAGCTGGGTTTATTACTAAAATTTGGCTCTACTTATATAATAAAACTTGACCAACTAAAAGCAATTGCTTAACCTTAACTCCACATACAGCTAGTCCACTTTAGCCAAACGGGACATTTGCTGAGTACGTTGGTGTGTACTCACCCTTGCTTTACACACCCCACCCAGGTTGTCCCCACTATACTCAGTGCTCAGGAGGAGATGTTGGTAACATGGAAGACTTTGAAGAGTTCCAGGACTACGATGAGTTCTAGTTTACTTTAGTGGCAACCCCCCAATCAGCTGCCTATGTAGGCTTATCTTCTACGTTTTGTTACTTCGCACTTTGATATTATTATTGAACCCTATGGATATGTATTAGACTCTGTGGATGTCTTGGACATCTTGATGTAATTAACGTACCTTTCTGCTATTTAATTTGAGCATTGTGTGATGATGTGCAATTATGTAATCGCTTTGTACGTGAGTTCTGATCCTGGTACGTACATGGTTCGCATTCGGCTTACCTTCCAAAACCGGGTGTGACATAAGTGGTATCAAAGCATTGCTGACTGTAGGACCGCTAACCTAGACTAGAATGGTCACCCTAAGGACTATAGACCCCTACTCTTGCCTTGACCTTAGTGTCCTTTCAAAAGTTGGTCATCTTGAACAACTCTATGTTATTTACTTATCTCAAAAAGTTTTGTCTCACTTTTCTTTCTGTTTACTTTCTAGTCTCATAGTTCTACTCTTACTATTGTGCTTACGATGTCTTTTATAGATGGCTTGTATGAGGTGCACAACACGTAAGTCTATGATCCCCTTTTTGCCTTCTCGCTTGGCGGAGCGTCCATTGTGTCGTACGGTGCAAGGTTAGTCCATTCATGATGAGGACATCACTATGAGTACGACTACACCAGCAGCACCTCCACATCAAGGGCCAATCACTCGGGCCCATGCCAGAGATCTTAACTACGTCATGCTACTGAAGAATCAGGGCCCAGAAGAAAAGACAACCAGCCCAACTGTGGCCCATTGTGGATGACCTAGGGTTGGCCGCCCCTAGGGGTTGCACCCCCTCTCTATTTATCCAGGAGCTGCGCCTCCTTTGTTCTTGGAGTTTTGTTTTACGTTAGCTTTAGCTACTCTCGAACACGCGCAAATTAGTGCTGTCTTCGTGTATTCAGAACTCCACCCTCGAGTAATAGATTAGATTGCTCGCATCTTTTTCTTGTTCGTTCTTCGATTGCGCATAGGAAACGATCTTCGTGATCAGGCCGATCTCGCATCAGCAAGGTCGGTAACCACAGGGAGTTGGTTTAGTGATTCAATTGGCGTCTCGGGCTTGCTCGTCGTAGTCGGATCATAAGGGTCATCTTCCGCCAAATCAGAATTATCTCCACTCGCCGAAAGATCGGGCACCTCAGCTATATCAAGTCACCTGGAGAGACTGCATCGTCGCCTGCACGAGGAACAGGAGCGCCGACTCCAGGAGCAGGACCAGGACAAGGAGCAGCATGACTCTTCCCCCTCGCCTCAGCGGGAGGTGGAGTTCGAGAGTCCGCCTTCCCCTACACCTCATCCAGAGATGTCCCCTGCACCACCACAGGGCATCCCGGCTGCTTGAGGAGACCCTGATAGAGACAGAGACGACGACGACGCCGGTGGCAGTTCGAGCCATGACACGGAGCGCTCAGAGGAGCCGGAGCTGGAGGGGTGGATCGCTATACCCATCACTCGTGATGCTACTCGTGGGTGTCACTTCCATGACGCTCTCGACACCATGTTGCGTTAGGCCTTCGACCGACACACTTGGTCCATCGAGTACCGTTCTGTAGTCTACCAGCATCGTCGCGGGTTATACTCGGACCAGTGGGAGGCTACTTGCTTGGTGCGTCGTCCGGACGATGATCTCCGGGGTGCAGAGGCCTTCTTAGAGCACTATTCTATTACTGAGAGGGATACTGTCGAGGCAGCCATGCAAGATGCAGCACGTCGGGCACTTTCTCACTATTGCTCGTTGTTCAGTGGGGTAGCTGATGGCCTCAACATGAAGTACTACCCTCGCCGTTGGACCAGCAGTGCTGGACGTGTGATTGTCTTGTCCGTTGGTGAGGGCAATCCCAGGCTGAACAACATGGTCAACCTGGCCACCATGCTCAACACAGAGTTGGACCACGCTCTTGACGAGTTGGGCAAGGTTCGGGTGGAGGTTGCGGAATTGCATGCTGAGTGCGCTGCACGCCATTATCTGGATGGTGGTTCTCTCGCCCCTGTTGGGATTCAGCACCCTTACCGCTCACCGCCCCGTGGACGCTTCGACTATGGTACCCCAGACTGCAGGACCTGGATAGATTTAGATTCATAGATCGACAGAGTCGGAGTCTGTAATAATGCTTAATTCAGTGTCTTAGTCTAGTTAGTTTTAGTTAGAGTTAGTTTGTTTATCATAGGTTGGAATGCTTGTTATGATGGATATGTAATGAAGTTGGATCTTTGTAATGATTGTCACCAAGGTGTGGGTATCCCCTGCAACTTGGTGTAGTTATTAATAAAGTCAGTTATTTAGTTGGGTAATCCATTTATTTCCACTTTCTTATTTATCTGAGAAGTTGTCAGTGAGGATGATCTTTTGTTCAGTGCTATGAAGATTTCCATATATCTTTTCTTATGCTGAAAGACTGTAGAGTCAGATTTGATATATGTGTGTGATTTCTAAAGATGTCTGAGAACAGGCGCAGAGGTGCGAGGCATGCTCAGCCTCAACAGCAGGCACCCCAGGAGGATGCAGCCCAACAGCAGCAGTTGCCACCGCCACCCCCGATGACAGTCGAGCAGATGTTCATGATGCAAACTCAGGCAGTTCAGGCAATTGGTCAGACCTTAGCAGCGATGCAGCAGGTGTAGCAGCAGCCACCCCCACCTTAGCCCCTAGTGCAAGTTCAGATGCCACAAGTGCCCAGAGACAAGCGAGCAGAATTCATGAGGGGCCATCCCCCTATCTTTGCCCACTCTGCTGATCCCATGGATGCCGAAGATTGGTTGCGTACCGTGGAGCATGAGTTGCACACTGCTTAGTGCAACGATCATGAGAAGGTGTTGTATGGTCCCCGATAGCTGAGGGGAGCAGCACAGTCCTGGTGGGAGTCTTACCTCGCCACTCATGCCAACCCGGAAGCCATCACTTGGGAGGAGTTCAGGGACAACTTCCGTCACTACCATGTGCCCAAGGGACTGATGATAGTGAGGAAGGAGGAGTTTCTCGCCCTGAAGCAAGGTCCCCTGTCCATCAGTGAGTACAGGGATAAGTTTTTGAATCTGTCACGTTGCGGCCCAGAAGATGTCAACATGGATGCCAAAAGGCAGTATCACTTTCTGAGAGGATTGGTTGATCCCCTCCACTACCAGCTCACGAACCACACATCCCCCACCTTCGAACATTTGATAGACAGAGCAATCATGACAGAAAGGAAGCTTCGGGAGATGGAGGACAGGAAGCGCAAGATTGGTGGATCTCAGGCCGGGAGTAGCAGTCGTCCCCGCTACCCAGGCAACTCACCACAACAATTCAAGCAAGGTCACCAGCACCAGCATCAGCGTCCGCACTAGCACTAGTACCAGAGGCAGTTTCCTCACCAGCAGCAGCAGTACCGTTAGAACACCCAGCCTGGAGGAAATCAGTACCAGCGTCAGAACAACCAGGTAGCTCGCCTTCCTGCCTCAGAACCCAACCAGAATGGCCAAGCAGCCCAGCGCAAATGGGAGGTCGCACATGTTTCTACTGTGGAGAGCAAAATCATTGGGCGAAGAACTGTCCAAAGAAAGCAGCTCAGCAGCCGCCAGCAGTCAATGCCCCATCAAGATAAGGAGCACCACAGCAAGCACCAGGAGTCTGTGGTCATGCCTACACCCGTGGAAAGGTGAACCACCTGGAGGACGAAGCAATCCAGGATGCTCAGGATGTGGCAGTAGGTATATTTTCAGTCGAATCCTACCCAACAAAAGTACTATTTGATATTGGTGCCACGCATTCTTTTGTTTCTGCATCTTGGGTAGAATCACATAACATCCCCATAGAACCAATGATCCCACCTTTAAGAGTTAATTCAATTGGGGGAAAAGTTCAGTCCGATAGGATTTGTCCGAATCTAAGGATTGAAATAAGGGGGATAGACTTCTCCGCTAGCCTTGTAGTAATGTGAACTCAAGGGTTAGATGTCATCCTAGGGATGAATTGGCTACACAGAAATCAAGCCACTGTCAGTTGTGATAAGAGAACAGTTAAGTTGGTGTCCCCATCAGGAAAGGAAGTAGTAACTAAGCTGTACTTGCCTGAACTAGAAGAAGGAGCCTGTCACCATTTATCAGTAGATGACAAAAAGTCCAATCCGATCAAGGCAATTAGAATTGTGTCAGAATTCCTCGGTGTATTCCCTGAAGAGTTACCAGGCATGCCACCTGAAAGGAAAGTTGAATTTGCCATAGAGCTTATCCCAGGCACCGCCCCTAGTTCCAAGAGAGCCTATCGAGTGTCCGGACCAGAGTTGGTGGAACTCAAGAAGCAAATTGATGAGTTATTAGAGAAAGGTTACATCAGACCAAGTACCTCATCTTGGGTAGCCCCAGTGCTATTTGTGGAGAAGAAGGATGGCACGAAGAGGATGTGCATTGATTACAGAGCTTTGAATGAAGTCACTGTCAAGAACAAGTACCCCCTGCCTCGAATTGAGGACCTATTTGATCAGTTGAGAGGAGCCAGTGTGTTTTCAAAGATAAATCTAAGGTCAGGCTACCATCAGCTCAGAATCCGACCTTCAGATATACCAAAGACAACATTCATCACCAAGTATGGACTATATGAGTTCATGGTCATGTCATTTGGTTTGATGAATGCGCCAACTTACTTCATGTACCTGATGAACAGTGTGTTCATGGATTACCTCGACAAGTTCGTAGTGGTGTTCATCGATGATATTCTTATATATTCCTAGAATGAGCAAGAGCATGAGGAACATTTAAGGAAAGTACTTCAGAGGCTACGAGATTGCCAGTTGTATGCCAAGCTTAGCAAGTGCGAGTTCTGGATCAGCGAAGTTCTATTCTTGGGTCATATTATAAACCGAGATAGACTAGCTATGGATCCAAAGAAGGTAGCAGTGATTCTGGACTGGAAAGCACCAAAAGATGTCCGAGGAATCAAGAGTTTCATTGGAATGGTCGGTTACTATCAGCGTTTCATTGAAGGTTTCTCCAAGATTGCCAGACCAATGACAGCCTTGCTAGCAAAGAAGATTGAGTTCAAGTGGACTCCAGTGTGTCAGAAATCATTTGAGATGTTGAAGCAGAAGTTGACAACAGCATCGGTATTGGTTCTGCCAGATGTTCACAAGCCATTCTCAGTATATTGCGATGCTTCATGCACCAGACTGGGATGTGTGTTAGTGTAGGAAGGGAAAGTAGTGGCATACTCGTCCCGACAGTTGAAAGTTCATGAGAAGAATTACCCCACTCATGATCTGGAGCTAGCAGTAGTGGTTCATGCACTGAAGCCCTGGAGACATTATCTTTATGGATTGAAGTGTGATATCTACACAGATCACAAGAGCCTCAAGTATATATTCACTCAGTCAGAGTTAAACATGAGGCAGCGAAGATGGCTAGAATTGATCAAAGACTATGAGCTGGAGATTCATTATCACCCAGGCAAAGCAAATGTAGTTGTAGATGCTCTTAGCAGGAAGAGTCAAGTCAATATGTTGGCCGCTCACCCGATGCCGTTTGAGCTAGCGAAGGAATTCGATAGGCTAAGTCTCGGATTTCTGAATAACACTCAAGGAGTGACAATTGAGCTAGAACCCACTCTGGAGCAAGACATCAGGAAAGGTCAGAAAGATGACGAGAAGATCAACGAGATCCAGCAGCTAATCATCGATGGGAAAGGTCCAGATTTCCGTGAAGATGTCGAAGGAGTGATATGGTTCAAGGATAGGCTGTGTGTTCCTGACATCAAATTGATCCGGGAAGTGATTCTTAAGGAAGCTCATGAGACAGCATATTCTATACACCATGGTAGTGAGAAAATGTACTAAGACTTGAAGAAGAGATTCTGGTGGTACGAAATGAAAAGAGAAATAGCAGAGTATGTGGCCAGATGCAACAGTTGTCAGAGGATCAAGGCAGAACATCATAGGCCCGCAGGTTTGTTGCAGCCGTTGCAGATTCCGCAGTGGAAATGGGATAAGATTGGGATGGACTTTATAGTCGGTCTGCCCGCACTCGAGCTGGTTACGACTCCATCTGGGTAGTAGTGGACCGTTTAACGAAGGCGACCCATTTCATACCATTCAAGACCACATATAATAGTGCAGTGTTGGCAGAATTATACACGTCTCGGATTGTGTGCTTGCATGGTATTCCAAAGAAGATAGTATCGGACAGAGGCACCCGTTTACCTCTCACTTTTGGCAGCAGCTACATGAAGCTTTGGGTACTCACTTGAAATTCAGTTCAGCTTACCACCCGCAGATACATGGTCAGACTGAGAGAACCATTCAGATTCTTGAGGATATGTTGAGAGCTTGTGCTTTGCAAGACAAGTTGGGTTGGGACAAGAGGCTACCGTATGCAGAGTTCTCCTACAACAACAACTACCAAGCCAGTCTGAAAATGTCACCATTCGAAGCACTTTATGGCAGGAATTGCAGGACTCCATTGCATTGGGACCAACCCGGTGAAAGCCAGGTATTAAGTCCAGAGATTTTGCTTGAAACCAAAGAGAATATCAGAATGGTCTTGGAGAATCTGAAGGTAGCGCACTCCAGACAGCGAAGCTATGCTGACACCAAAAGAATGGAACTCTTTGAAGTGGGAGACTATATCTACTTGAAAGTGTCACCCATCAGAGGAACCAAAAGGTTTGGATTCAAAGGCAAGCTAGCACCTCAATATATCGGTCCATATCAGATTCAAGCAAGACGTGGAGAAGTGGCTTATCAACTCAACTTACTAGAGAATCTGTCCGCCATGCACGATGTGTTCCACGTGTCTTAGTTGAAGAAATGCTTGCGACTACCAGAAGAGCAGTTGCTAATGGAAGACCTTGAAGTTTAGGAAGATCTGATGTATATTGAGAAGCCAACCCAAATTCTGGAGACAGCAGATCGGGTCACTCGGAGGAACACCATTAGGATGTGCAAAGTCAAATGGGGCCATCATTCAGAAGAAGAAGCAACCTAGGAAAGAGAAGATGATATGAGAGCCAAGTACCGCGAACTCTTTGCTAGCCAACCCTGAATCTCAAGGGCGAGATTCTTTTAAGGGGGATAGGTCTGTAACACCCTTAATTTGGGGGTATAAAATTTCTTTCTTATTATCATCCAAATTCAGGTGTTACTCTTCTCTATCTCACTCTAGCTTCTCTCTCTCTAGTTTCTCTCCCCCTCTTTCCCTTTTGATTAGGGTTAGTTTAATTAGTGAAGGATTATTTATTTTATTTTGCCCAAAACATATAAGTCATGGAATGTTGCATCATATTGAGCCTAAATATTCTTTGAATTGTTGGACATGTTTGATTTGGTTTGAATTTGAAACTTGAATTGAAAACCCTAGAGAAAATAAATAGAAAACTTATTTCAGCCCAAACCAGCCCACTAAGCCCAAACCCTGCGCGCGCGCCCTCGGTGCCTGATAGGCGGGCCCCGCCTGTCGGCGCCAACTCCAGCGCGCCCTCTCTCCCCTCTCTGTCTCTCGCTGTCTGTGGGCCAAGCCTGTCGGTGCCGTTTCTCTCGCCCGCGTGCTTGCTTCCCTCTGTGTCCCGCCGACCCCACCTGTCAGCCGTCCCTAACCTCTCGCTCACGATCCCCCGCCGTGGACGCGCCCACGTCCGCGCATTCTCTGGCCACATCCCCGTGTCCCCGCCCCTTTTGAGCCCTGCGCCCTGCTCGCCCACCTCCCCTCGCTCACTTGTGCCCTAAGCCGAGCCCCCTCACCCTCTCTCTCGCTCTACCCGTGCGACCAGAGCCCCGCCACCATCCGCCGCCCATTCTACGGTCGTCGTGGAACTCCCAGCCGCGTCTGTTGCCTCGGTAAGCTCCGCCCTATCACCCGCCACCTGGAACACCCCTCGGTTCGCCCGTAATCCCTCTAGTCCGCCCGGTCCATGCTCAATGGAGTTCTTCCTGTGCAGCCAGAGCTCCGCCACCGTCGCCCCGTCGTGTCCCTGCGCCACCGCCATTGCCTCGTGACTCCAGCGCTTCCCCTCGAGGTGAGCAGCCTACCCGCACCCTTAATTTGGTCGTTACTGCCCTGGTTAGCACACGATTGTTCACCGGAGTTGCCCTGCGTCACCGTTAGCCCACCTCGCCATGTGCAGCACCCTCTGGTGCTCCCGCGCTGACGTGATGCCCATGACCGAGTCCGCCAGACCGTCCTGAACGCGCCCGAGCTAGTCCCTAAGCCTATGGAGGCCCGCCGTGGCCAGCCCCCTCGTCTCTGGCAAGCTCTCGCCGCGGGACCGAGCAGCGCCACCGTGCCTGTGTCCGCCCCCAGCCGTTAGATCTCGGGCATCCGTCTGATATCGGGCGGTTTAGATTTAACCAGAGCGGATCTGAGCGCAGCCCTCCGATCCAGATCCAACCACCCTCCTATCTTCCCCCTCACTCGCGCCCCTGCCCCTAGGCCTGGCTAGTGAGCCCGCCCTGGCTCACTGACGCCCTGACCCCGCCTATCAGCTGCGTCCGCGCGCCCGCGCCTGCGCGCGCGCTCGCACGATCCAATCCTGGCCATTGATCTCTGATCCGACGTTTGAAGTTACCACGTACCCCTTCGCCTATGAGTTTTATGTAAAAGACCCTCGGCTTTTAGGAAATCAACCCGTCGTCCTCTGTTTTAGCGTGTAGGCCCCTGGTTTATTTTAAATAGCCCCTGTACTTTTATGTAATCACAGATTTAGCCCTAATTTCATATTTTAAACTTCAAAACTTGTTTATTTCATATCTTTTTCATATGAACTCCAAATTTAGCGGTTCAAATTGCAAAATGTTCATGAAATTATTCTTTGTTCAAATAAATTATGATCAGCTATAGTCTGGATACCTTAATTTTACACATAGGATACAAGGTTAATGTATATGTTAATTTATTTATTTAATGAAATAAATAAAATGAAAGCCCTAGGAGTTAAAATATATTTAATCTTGTGAGATTAGTGTCATACATTACATGAATTCATTTTTGGCTTAACTTCTAGGTCTCAATGACATGAATAGAATTAGGTTATGTAATTATGGATAACACTTAAAGAATAATCAAACTCCTAAATGAGATTAGTCCATCTTATGATTTAATCTCTTTGTTATTTAAGTTTCTACTTTATATTTTTGAGGTATGTTCCAAAGACTAATCAACCCTTAATTAGGATTAGTTCATTTTATAACTTGATCTCACTCTCCTTTATTTAATACTACATCTTTTGAGTTGTGTTCCAATGTTTGTACATGTTTGATGTGCTGTTCATTTGTACTTTCCAAATGTATTGAATGTATGATCGCTTTATTTAGACAACGAGCAGCTCGTGGTTCCTGAGTGTGTTGCCGAAGATCCCTCTGAGCAACAACCTGGTGAAGGCAAGTGTCCTCAGACCTATCATGTCCTACTTTACTTTATAATTCACTATCCCACATTACATTATTGAAATTTAAGGATTGACTAGTCTGTATTTACCTTACCATTGTTCACCTTTTTGGGTTAATCATGGTTCACTTATGCTATAGCTTTAACTTAATTGATGAACATGATGTGATTATTTATGATACGATAAAGTTATCCCGATGAAGTTCTTGTGATTACTTTAGGGGGGCTCAGGATGTTTCCTGAGTGCCTCTCCGTAAGAACCTGTTTGGGAGTGACAACCTGGGATAACATTGCAACCATGAGGGTGGAATGGGACGCCCTTAGCTGATTAATTAGAGGAACCAGAGGAGTAGTTGGCTTTGCCGTAGGGCCATCAATGGGGTCCGGGCATAGTACTTGCTCTACCGAGGCTGGTTGCAGAGGTTCTTTGATTTGGTTTTGTTAGTCACCCTTCCTCTGGGGAGATGTACTATGTTTATCAAACTGGAGAAACCTAACAGACGGCTATGACCTCTGGGAAATCTTTGTAAAGGCTACATAGTGAGACCCTGCTAGGTCACCTTGGTAGTGATCAATGGGGAGGCTAGAACCCCGGGCAGAATGAGAATCGCGGCTTGTGGGTAAAGTGTGCAACCTCTGTAGAGTGTTAGAAACTGGTATATCAGTCGTGCTCACAGTTAAGAGCAGCCTTGGGATCCTCTTTGATTAGAAGAACTTTAGTTACTTTTTTGATGATGATTAGCAATGATGGTTATAATTTTGATCTCTGGTATTTTCTCTTGGAGGGAGTACTTCTGGGTAACAGATGGGTTTATTACTAAAATTTGGCTCTACTTATATAATAAAACTTGACCAACTAAAAGCAATTTCTTAACCTTGACTCCACATACAGCTAGTCCACTTTAGCCAAACGGGACATTTGCTGAGTACGTTGGTGTGTACTCACCCTTGCTTTACAAACCACCCACCCTAGGTTGTCCCCACTGTACTAAATGCTCAGGAGGAGATGTTGGTAACATGGAAGACTTTGAAGAGTTCCAGGACTATGACAAGTTCTAATTTACTTTAGTGGCAACCCCCTAGTCAGCTGCCTGTGTAGGCTTATCTTCTACGTTTCGTTACTTCGCACTTGGATATTATTATTGAACCCTATGGATATGTATTAGACTCTGTGGATGTCTTGGACATCTTGATGTAATTAAAGTACCTTTCCGCTATTTAATTTGAGCATTGCGTGATGATGTCCAATTATGTAATCGTTGTGTACGTGAGTTTTGATCCTGGCACGTACATGGTTCGCATTCGGTTTACTTTCCAAAACCGGTTGTGACACACTGCTAGGATGATGCCTAGGCCACTCGATCTAGAATGGGCGCTAGAGATTAGACGAAGGGTAGCGGTTCGACCGCGTCGATGTGAGCCATTAGATCCTGATCTGAGGGGTAGCATGGTCTAGCAGGTTATGATCTGTTGAGGGGCGTTGACTCTGATCGGTCGGATCATGTTGAATACCGGTTCGAGCGGGATACCGATCTAATCTGCAGCGTCGATGTTTGATCGGATGACTGATATCTGTAGATAACATTTCGGCCGTGCGCTTTAGCATATGAGTCCCTGTGTTTTAACTAAATCAACCCGCGGCCCAGTGCATAGCGTTCTGAGTCTAGGGTTTATTCGTGCAGTAGCCCTTATCTTTTCTGGTAATTGACGCACAATCCAGAAGCCAGTAAAAAATGAATAAATGATTATGGAAATTGATTTTTAGTTTGAAATTAATTGCAGAAACTTGTATAATTCCTAAAAAAATTCATATTAAGTCCAAATTGATCCATTCCAGTTCCTGTAATTTTGTATTAATATTGTATATAGCTCAGTAACACTATTTTAACATGTAAATTGTATTAAAATTGATCTCTTAGTTAATCTTGTAACAAACACATAAAACATTTGGAAATTCATAACTTAAAATCCATAACTCCGAATTTAATGATTCTTTTTCCCTATGATCTTATTTTAATATGTAGGTTATTAATATGCATTTTGTACACATGTTTAGTGTGATGTTAATTTTCCTTTGTACTATGCTTGTTTGTATTGTGGCGAGTAGAAGAGCCACTGGCAGAGGAGTCTGGTGTTAAGCAGGTAAAAGTTGCTGAGCCGGAGCTCATTGAAGGCAAGTTGTGCCCTTGACCACTTTTATTACCCAATAATGTTCTTTATAATCATTTATTCATGCATAGGTTAAATTTTAATGGGACCCAATAGGTCACCCTAGTCTGGTTATCTTTTTACCTTGTTCACCTCTGAACTATTTGGGTAGTTTTGCTATTGCTCTATATGGTTTTGGGTTTAATATTACATCATGTTCATGTTCCAATTATACTGTTATTTTATTTATTATTCATGTCAAGATCATTATTTTTAATTGGAACATGGAGCTTAACTTGAGAAACACGTGCCACCATAAGGGTGGAATGGGACGCCCTTGGCTGACTAACTAGGAAAGCTAGTAGAGGACTACCTTACCCGATAGGGGCAAGGGCAGTAGGGGAGTAGGCATGTAGGGAGATTCCCGGTTTGATTTTGCTGCGATGGCGGTCAGACGGGGGATTCCTGCATTGCTCTTCCTATAAACTGTAGCGGGTTTTCTAAAGCTAGTGGAACTTTGTAAAGGCCTCGTAGTGTTACTCTGCCTCGCTTTCTTGGTAGAGGTGTATGGGATTCATGACCCCTTGGCAGATGGGTAACATGACTTGTGGGTACAGCATACAACCTCTGCAGAGTGTAAAACTAGTATACTAGCCATGCTCGCGGTCATGAGCAGCTCAGGACTCTCACATGATTAAACTATGGAACTAAATTCATTTTGTCATTTGCATTGCATGGGATTTATTATTAATTTTGTTCTATTATTTCTATTCTGGTATGGTATTTACTTACATCTAGTAATTGCTAATAAAATTTGACCAACTTATTAAAAGCCATGCTCAGCTTTAACCCCTATTGTTGATCAGCCTTAGACTTCACATGAACTCCCACCTTTGGCGAGTTCATGCAAATTATTCCCCACAACTTGGTGAGCTATGATCTTTTGTGAGCTCACACTTGCGATATATAAACCCCCCATAGGAGAAGAACAGGTGGCCCAGGAGGAGCCACACAACGAGGAGTACGACTTGATCTAGGTGGCGTCTCCCAGTCGACTTTATGGCGCCTTGGATGGACATTAGTTCGCTTTATATTTATCATTTATTTTTGTAAGACTTCTGTTGGGGGCCTTCTCCTTCCGAAGGTGATATAGCTGAGGTGCCCGATCTTTCGGCGAGTGGAGATAATTCCGATTTGGCGGAAGATGACCCTTGCGATCCGACTACGACGAGCAAGCCCGAGGCGCCAATGCAATCGCTGAACCAACTCCCTGTGGTTACCGACCTTGGTGATGCGAGATCGGCCTGATCACGAAGATCGTTTCCTGTGCGCAATCGAAGAATGAACAAAAAAAAGATGCGAGCAATCTAATCTATTACTCGATGGTGGAGTTCTGAATACACGAAGACAACGCTGATTTGCGCGTGTTCGAGAGTAGCTAAAGCTAACGTAAAACAAAACTCGAAGAACAAAGGAGGCGCAACTCCTGGATAAATAGAGAGGGGGCGCAGCCCCTAGGGGCGGAACCCTAGGTTGTCCACTATGGGCCACAGTTGGGCTGGTCGTCTATTCTTCTAGGTCCTCATTCTTTAGTAGCATGACGTAGTTAAGATCTCTGGCACGGGCCCGAGTGATTGGCCCTTGATGTGGAGGTGCTGCTGGTGTAGTCGTACTCATAGTGATGTCCTCATCATCCTCCCCTTCTTGAAGTGAAGTCGTCCTCGACGGCAACTCCTCATCCTCGGCCATATATGGTTTCAAATCTGCAACATTAAAACTAGTGGAAATACCGAATTCCGCAAGCAGGTCAAGGATATAAGCATTATCATTAAACTTTGTTAGCACCTTAAAAGGACCAACAGCACGAGGCATTAATTTAGAACGGCGCAAAGTAGGAAACCGATCCTTTCTCAAGTGCAACCAAACCATATCACCTGGCTCAAAAGTAACAAGTTTTCTTCCTTTACTACCAGCAACCAGATTTTTTGCATTAGTAGCAGCAATGTTCTGTTTCGTTTGTTCATGTATGGTAATCATTTGTTCAACATGTGCAGCTGCATCTACATGTGGGGCGTTCGCAGCATTAAGTGAAATCAAATCAATAGGTGCCCTAGGGATGTAACCATAAACAATCTGGAAAGGGCACATCTTTGTAGAAGAATGTGTGGCATGATTGCAAGCAAATTCAACATGAGGCAAACAATCCTCCCAACGTCTCAAATTCTTGTCTAAAACAACCCTAAGCATGGTAGATAAAGTTCTATTTACTATCTAAGTTTGTCCATCAGTCTGAGGGTGACAAGTAGTGCTAAACAGCAATTTAGTTCCCAATTTATTCCAAAGAGATCTCCAAAAATGGCTTAGAAACTTAGCATCACGATCAGAGACTATTGTTTTTGGAATACCATGTAAACGAATAATTTCTCTAAAGAACAATTCAGCAACAATGCTAGCACCATCAGTTTTATGACAAGGTAAAAAGTGAGCCATTTTAGAGAATCTATCAACAACCACAAAAATACTATCCCTCCCCTTCTTAGTTCTAGGCAAGCCCAAAACAAAGTCCATAGAAATATCAAGCCAAGGAGAAGAAGGGACATGCAAAGGCATATACAAACCATGGTTGCCCAAACGTGACTTAGCTTTCTGGCAAGTAGTGCAACGTGCAACAAGACGCTCAACATCACGGCGCATCCGAGGCCAAAAGAAGTGTGCGGCCAGCACCTCATGTGTCTTGTAAACGCCAAAGTGCCCCATAAGACCGCCTCCATGAGCTTCCTGCAGCAACAAAAGATGAACCAAGCTTGCTAGAATACACAGTTTGTTAGCGCGGAACAAAAATCCATCCTGTATGTGAAATTTTCCCCAGGGTTTGCCATCCTTACAACGTATATAGAAATCTTTAAAATTAGCATCATCCACATATTGATCTTTCACAGTTTGCAAGCCAAAGATTCTAAATTCTAACTGTGAAAGCATGGTATATCTACGGGACAACGCATCAACAATGATGTTTTCCTTCCCGTTCTTGTGTTTAATGATGTAAGGAAAGGACTCGATGAATTCTACCCAACTAGCATGACAACGGTTCAGATTTGTTTGGGTACGAATATGTTTTAAAGCCTCATGATCAGAATGAATTATAAACTCACGAGGCCAAAGGTAGTGCTGCCATGTTTGAAAAGTGCAAACTAAAGCATAAAGTTCCTTATCATAAGTAGAATATCTCAAGCTAGCACCGCTTAATTTTTCACTAAAATAAGCAACTGGTTTTCCTTCTTGTAACAAAACAACACCTAACCCAATACCACTAGCATCACATTCAAGTTCAAACACTTTCTGAAAGTCGGGCAATTGTAAGAGTGGAGCATGGGTTAACTTATCTTTCAAAGTGTTGAACGCCTCTTCTTGTGGGGGTTCCCAAGCAAAAGACACACCTTTCTTTGTGAGTTCATGCAAAGGGGAAGCGATGGAGCTAAAATCACGCACAAAACGGCGGTAAAATCCTACAAGTCCAAGAAAACTCCGAATTTGGGTGACCGTCGTTGGTGTAGGCCAGTCCTGAATGGCTTCAACCTTGCTGCTATCCACCTCAATGCCCTGCAGAGTAACCACATAACCAAGAAACGAGACACGTTGCGTGCAAAATGTGCACTTTTCCATGTAACCAAACAAGCGAGCAGCACGCAAAGCATCAAAAACAGCACACAAATGTTCTAAATGCTCCTCTATAGACTTGCTGTAAATAAGGATATCATCGAAATAAACAATAACAAACAAACCTATGAAGGCCCGTAGAACTTCGTTCATTAAACGCATAAAGGTGCTGGGAGCATTAGTTAATCCAAATGGCATCACCAACCATTCATATAAACCAAATTTCATTTTAAAAGCCGTTTTCCATTCATCACTAAGTTTCATTCTAATCTGATGGTAACCGCTACGCAAATCAACCTTAGAGAAAATAACGGCACCACTAAGCTCATCTAACATATCATCAAGGCGTGGAATAGGATGTCGATAATGAACTATGATGTTATTAATAGCACGACAATCTACGCACATACGCCATGACCCATCTTTCTTTGGAACGAGTAAAATAGGAACCGAGTAAGGGCTAAGAGACTCACGAATGTAACCTTTATCAAGCAGCGTCTGCACCTAGCGCTGGATCTCCTTCGTCTCATTTGGATTTGTACGGTATGGGGCGCGGTTCGGAAGAGAAGCACCGGGGATGAGATCGATCTGATGCTCAATGCCCCGGAGTGGAGGAAGACCCGGTGGTAAGTCCATAGGAAGAACATCAGCATACTCCTGCAAAAGGTTAATAACAGCATGGGGTATATCCAAAGATGGTGCATCATCAAGCGGAACAAGCATGCGTGAGCATACAAGTGCATAACAGTGCATATGAGCTTCATGGAGATCATCAAAATTAGCACGTGTAGCAAGTAAAACAGGAGAGTGCAACTTGATTTCAGATTTAATAGGTGCGGCTGATGTCATTTGACTTGTTGTGAAGTTTTAGCAGCCCTAGTAAGATCATCTTTCAAAATTTGGTCAGGGGTCATTGGATGTATAATTATTTTCTGGCCTTTAAACATGAAAGAATAATGATTTGAACGACCATGATGTAAACTATCAGTATCATATTGCCAAGGTCGACCCAATAACAAAGAGCATGCTTCCATAGGAATAACATCGCAATCAGCATAATCAGAATAAGAACCCAGCAAAAAGGGGACATGTACCGAACGTGTTACCTTTATTTTACCACCATCATTAAGCCATTGAATGTGATACGGATGTGGGTGTGCGCGAGTGGGCAAGGATAATTTCTCTACCAAAGTTGTACTTGCCAAATTGTTGCAGCTGCCACTATCGATGATGATGCGAATCGACCGTTCTTGCACAACACCCTTGGTATGGAATAGAGTGTGTCGCTGATTTTTTCGGCCTGGGCAACCTGTGTGTGCTGAGAACACGCTGCACAACAAGACTCTCATACCTATCGGCGCTGATGGGTTCAACGTGGACTTCCTCATTTTCTGCATGGTTAGTGGCAATCATAGCATGACTAGTTTCCTCGGAATCACTAGTTGAAGAGTACTCACCATTGTCACGTATAAGCAAGGTACGCTTGTTTGGGTAGTCCCGAATCATGCCCAAACCCTCTGCAACGATGGCACTGAATATCCTGTGTACATCCTATGGAAGAAACGGTGCCTTTGGCAGGGGGCGCCGCTGGCTTGGCCGTCCCTGTGCGCGGTGTAGTGCTAGGCGTAGAAGGTGCAGGGCTGGAAGGAGTTGAGCTGTGTGTCGAACCCCGGCCTGCAAAAGAGTTAGTATATGTCTTTGATCGTTGTCCCTACACTTCACATTCAGCTTTGCAAGCATATTCAAACAATGTGGTTACATCAAAATAATCCTTATAATCAAGTATATCCTGAATTTCCCTGTTCAACCCACCACGAAAACGCGCCATAGCAGCGTCATCCGACTCAACCAAACCACAACGAAGCATACCCTTTTGTAACTCCTGGTAATATTCCTGAACAAATTGTGAACCTTGTTGAAAACGCTGCATTTTGTTAAGCAAATCACGGGCATAATAGGAAGGAACAAATCTGTGGCGCATGGCAGTTTTTAATTGGGTCCAAGTAGTGACACTGTTAATGGGAAGTTTTTGTTTATACTCATGCCACCAAATTAAAGCAAAATCAGTAAATTCACTAATGGCAGCCTTCACTTGGCTATTAGTAGGAATATCATGGCATGAAAATTTTTGTTCTACCTCCAATTCCTAATCAAGATATGCAGCAGGATCATATTTACCATTAAAAGATGGAATTTTAAATTTAATCTTAGCAAATAAGTCATTAGGGGGATGACGAACCACACGGCGTGCACGACCACGACGATCTCCATCTTCCTACTCAGTGTCACCGCCGTAGTCCTGCTCCATCCTTCTGGTCAACGCATCAAGGCATGCCAGGATGGTGTCGAGTGTGGTGCGAGTCGCCGTTTGAGCAAGGTGAAGCTGGTTGAAACGCGCGGTCGTCGAAGTGACCGTTGAATCAAGCCGTTCATGCATCATCCTAATGTCAGCAGCAAGTCCATCAACCTGTCCCCTTACTTCCTGCAACTGGTCATCCACCGTGTCGTGTGCTCCTGCCATAGTTAGCGCAAACACCAAAACACCAAAAGGAGAAAAACCGATGACAACAGGGGAATGGTGGTGACAACTCGCTCAATGGAATGCTGTTATCAAGTTCTTATCCGTTCTTACCAAGCCACAGTGGTGAACTGCAACCAACAGGTGGAACCGGTGAAAGATTGGATGAGCGATTGCCTGGAGAAACAGAAACCTGCTCGTCGTAGAAATATGTGGAGTTTTGGGTAGGCTGCACTCAAGTCAAGGATTAGCACGATCAAACAATAATGAAAAGTTGAATTATAGTGCAAAACACGAAATTATATTGCTGGCCACAAGTACAAAGGATGGATGGAACTAGCAGAATGGCAGTACCGTAAATATTGTACTAGCGAGGCCAAAAAGGCACTAGTAGGAATCACAGTTGATTTTGTTTTTCTTTTTTGTATGATTTTTTTGATATTTTTCTCAGCACAAGAAGCAACAAAATAGGAGCTACACCAAGTTTCACCTAAAACAGAGATCAGATGTGGTCTACAGAAAAGAACAAGTTCTCTAAAAAGCGTGCAAGAACTTTAACGAATTTTTTTCTTTATTTTCCCGAATTTTTTGACAATTTTATCGAAACCTTTGGCCGGCCTCAGAATGGTGTCAACAAGCTCCTGTAAAAATTTCAGATTTTTTGAACAACCGAGCGAAAAGTTATGCCCGGTTTAAGGAAGGTAGCTCAAGTTATGGTTAAAACGACCGAGATCAGACAACCGCTTTGTTTCCTTTCCCTATTTTTTTGTTTGTTCTCTAGTTCTATCCTTCTCTTTCTTTTTCTTTTTTTCTTTTTTTTTGTTTCTGTTTTTTTACGTAACCGAAGGAGAAAAACAGGTGTTGGGGACTTGTTCTCAAATGCTATGAATTAAGAACAAGGCAACACACAATGTTAAATATCAAAGCCCTTCGTCCTTCGAAACATTATTTGTCCTTGGATATAATGAATTTCGGACGAAGGTTATGAAGGACATACCTTCATAATCATAATAAAAAATAAGAAAAGATTTATGCATAAAATACGGAAAATAACATAATTACTTTAAACATTATTATTAATTTATTTCTATTCATTTTACTTATATAAACAATGACAAATTACAAATGTACCTTCAGCTTGAAGGAAAGTAAGGGTACAAGCGTGATGCCAATGCCAAGTCAGCGTGAAGAGTACAGGAGTACTGTTCATTTATTTATAGGCACGGGACGCAGCCCATGTAAAATTACATTAATGCCCTTTGCTTTTATCAATAACTCTATAGTAATTCTTCGAGGTCTAACTTGGCTTTTCATCTTTAAGTCGGTTCCCCTTTTCTGCTGTCATGCCGAAGCCTTGCACATAGCTTCGTGATCGCTTCATCCTTCATCACGATCGTCTTCCATTTCAGTCAAGCTTCGTCTTGACCATGCTTTTGTATACCTGCAACCTGATTCCGAAGAAACCTGCTCGCATAATTGGAAAACATTGTCAAATTATGTTTTTGAGGACCTTCGGAAGCCGAAGGCCCCCAATAGTAGCCCCTCACAATATTAATTTGCTGTAATGATAAATTCATATTGCGATATGGACGAAGGCCTTAAGCCGAAGGTCCGAAAAAACACCTTCTCTTTGCTAGAATAGCAACAGTCTTTGACAAGCGAGACCCTCCAGTTTTCAATGCTCTGGTTGTATAAATAAGAGCTCATCCCGAGTTTATTTGGCACACTCTCTTGCCAACTGCTTTTACTCACCCAGCTATTAGCCTGCGCGCAGCAACACTTGCTTGGCCTTTTGGATTTTTAAGCTTCGGTTTCGAGAGCACTTTCTCAGCGTTTTCAAGGATGTCTAAGGATAAAAAAGTTGTTAGTGATTCGAAGCTAAGTCTTTCTGAGGAGATGCATCTAGGCTTTCTTCAATCAATGTCGAAGACTAATACAGAGAAGATTACTAAAGAAATTTTGGAAGGTTTGTCTGAAGATACTGGTGACAGTGACAGTTATGATGTAGAAAGTGGGGGCGAAGACTCCGAAGATCGACCGTGGCGACCGAGTCACGCAGTCTTCGGCAAATCGAGCATTAAGCAGAGTCATCTTGATACCATGAAAGGAAGGTATTTTTGAGACATGTCTATTGTGAGGGCGGATATTGGGGAGAAAACTGTGCCTACTCCCGAAGAAAATGAAGTCGTGGTATTCCAAAGCTTCTTGAAAGCTGGACTACAATTTCCTTTAAGCAGTTTTGTTGTGGAAGTACTGAAGGTATTTTGAAGTCTACCTTCACCAACTCACTCCTGAATCAATCATAAGGATGGGCATCTTTGCCTGGGCTGTGAGGAGCCAAGGTTTGGAACCAAATGCTAAAAGTTTTTGCAACATACATGAGTTGTTGTACGAGACGAAACCTTGGGGCAAAGAGCAGTATCACAACAATTTTGGCTGCTACAGCTTTGGCGCCCGATTTGGGTCAAGTTGCCCCGTGCCAACCTTTCGGAAAAGATGGCCTGGCAACTGGATGACAGAATGGTTTTATGTGAAGAATGATTTAAAGATCCGAGAAGATATTAAAGGTATCATTATGCGCCCTATTTGACAACGCTTCGGCCTTCGGAGGCCGAAGGTTGTGATGGATGAAACAGCCGAAGAATGCCAAAGAGCCTTCAGCGCAGTGTGCTCTTTTATTGGGACAAGGGATTTAATGCAAGAACATATTGCCTTCAGAGTATGGCCACTTGCAGACAACTGGGAGATGCCGCAGGAAATCGTTAAAGAACCTGACGAAGGTGGGCTAGTCAGGCTAAAATACACATTCAAGTACGGAGATAAATTCGTTGAGCCAGATGATGACTGGCTAAAAAGCATTGAGACTGTAAGTGATGAACTGCTTGGGGTATATTCAAAGGCCGAAGATACTGCATTATCAGCAGCCTTCGGAGGCCGAAAGAAGAAGAGGCTGAACTGAGTATTTGATGCAATTGGGTTTGTCTACCCCGACTACCATTATCCAGTGCAGGGTCAAAAAAGAAAGAATACTTCCACTGCGAAGGAAACTACTTCAGCTGCTCCTAGTGAGCCGGCGCCGAAGAGGAAAAGGGTAAAGGTTCTCACACACCGGCCACGTTATATTGAACTGGCCACAGTGCCTCAGTTCGCCGGGGAGACCTCTTCGGCCACCGAAGCTAAAGAATCAACTCTGCTGTCAGAAATCGAAGAGTTGGCCGAAGTGCCAGCAACAGAAAAGATGGAAGAACCAAGGACTGAAGAAGCAAAAACATTAGAAGTTTTTAGTCCTTTAGCAAAGATTGAGACAGGAAAAAGCCAAAAGGGTCCAACAGTGACCCCGAAAAGAAAAAGGATGGTTAATGTGTTAGATGTTTTGGAGACAATTAAATCTTCAAGCATAACTCCAAAGAAAACTGTTGAAACTTCTGAAGTGTCTACTGAAGCCTTTGTTGCTGAAGCTTCGAAGCAACAATTTGAAACTGAAGTTGGGCCTTCAGAGCCCACCAAGGTAAAACCTTTGGAAACCAAAGAAACGAAAATTACAAAGGCAGCCGAAAAAATAAAAATGTCAGAGCCAATTTTGGTTGAAGAAATTGACACTGCTGCCCCCGAAGCACCTTCCAAAATATACGATTATATTGTGCGACACGCTTTCGGGAAGAAATTATCCGAAGAAGAGATTTTTGAAGCTAATCACTATGCCAGAGAATTGAAATATCTGAAGGGGGCACTAGTGTTCAATGGGACAGACGAAGATGACTTCCTATACTGCCTCCCAGACAACAAAGAATTATCCGTCTGCCGGGAGATGGCTAGAAGCATGGGGTTTCCGAAGCTTGAAGCTGGACTCTGCGCTATGACGAAGGACGATCTTGCGGATAGCCTTGCATATAATAGTCTGAAGGTGTGAGAATTGTATATTTGGAAATTTACAATTTTTGAATCATTCTTTTATTCTTATAGTAATTCTTTTTTCATATAGGGTTTAATACTGAGCAACGCTTTGAGAGCGCAAAAGAATGCTGAAGACGAAAGCTATAATATTGCTTTCAACAACCTACGAGTAGAGGTTATCAAGCTGAGGAACGAAGCTTTGGAAAAAGATAAAATTCTGCTTACACTAGTGGATAAAATAATGGAAGACGAAGCTACCTCTAAGGCTCAAGCTGAAGCCCAAAAACACGAAATTCAGGATCTTCAGAAACAACTGGCCAGGGCTAAAGAAGAACGCATACTAGAAGAAACAAAACGAGAACTTAGTGATCAATGGGCAAATCATTTGGAAATAAATGTTGAAGAGCTTCGTGCTTCCAAGAAAAGATACTATAATAAATCCATAGAGTGTGTTAAGAAGATAAAATCCAGCTTCGCCAACGTTGGCGCATTCTCTAGCGAAGAGAATTTCACAAGGGGGGATCCAGAAGGCCCGATTGAATGGATCAGTCACGAAGCTGAGGCCTTCGAAGAAATCTTGAATAGCCGCGGAGACATATGTGCTTTTTCAGGCGCCAGGGGGATTGCTACTGTTTTGGAAAGAAAAGGCTGTAATCATCTGAAATCTTTAGCACAAACCGAAACCGCCTTGTCTTCCGAAGACATAAAGGACCCCTCGGCCGAATCAAGCCTGGTTGGTGGAAAATTTTTCACCGACATTTGGGACAATGGCGGCCGAGAAATGGCTCAAGAAATCATTCAAAGAAGCGAAAAAGGCATCCATGATGCTAGGAAGATAGCAGAGGCTGCTGAGAAAGGCGCAGAGCCCGAAGGGCAAATAGGTATTAACTAGTGGTTTTTATTCTGTTGTAATTTTTTATTCCAGACTTTGTTCGCGGATTGTAATAGTGATATAGCCGTATCTTCTCCTCCCTCAGAACCTGCTGAGGCATCTCCGGGCCCCCACCCAAGGGGGATGATGAAATTAGAAAAATGGCTGAAGCCATCATGGACAAGGTTGTCGATCAGCTACTGAACGAAGCTGCAGAAATAGTTCTTAAGGAGGATTAGATGCTATTGTGAAAATATTTGGAATGTAACATGTGTAATGCATTGTAACTTTGAATGTAATATATAATCTATTTATAGTTCAATTCTTTACGATGCATGAAATTTTGCATACATACCGTTTTTTGAGCCTTCGGTGAAAAAACACCTTCCCTTCTTTTCATGCTTCGTGAAGAAAATCTTTTATATATCACAAGAATTTCCATACTTCTCTGATGAGGAATATCCAAGCTTCGTGAAATATTCTCCGAAGCTATAAAAAAGTTTTATGTTGCCTCTCTAATGAAGCTACACTTCTTCTCAATTTATCTTGTGCCTTAGCACGATTTTCTCTTTTTCAAAACATTCTCCGAAGATCAATACTGTATCCCCTTCTTGTTCAACATGCAATATGCTGTATGATGCTTATGTTATGCAAAATGATGTGATGATGTTATGTTATGCAAAATGAAATTTGTGCCGAAAATACACACATCTCTGCAATAAAGCACACAATCTTTTTATATCAGCGCTGACTTTTCGCTGTAAGCCTCCCTTAGGAGCTTCTTCGCCTTTTACTTTCAGCGGAATCAGCGTTTATTTTTCGCTGTAAGCTTCCCTTAGGAGCTTCTTCGCCTTTTACTTTCGGCGGAATCAGCGTTTATTTTTCGCTGTAAGCCTCCCTTAGGAGCTTCTTCGCCTTTTACTTTCGGCGGAATCAGCGCTGACTTTTCGCTGTAGGCTCAGAAAACTTACACTGCGCTCCCTTAGGAACGACTTTTTACTGCTTCGAATAAATTGCACTGTGTCCCTTAGAACAAATTTTTGATAATACAAAGGTCCTTCATGTCACCATAAATTCGTATGCTTCGGCAACTCAAGCCTATGGAGAAGACATATTTTCATTATGGCAAAAGGCGAAACTGTTACAAGAAATTGAAAAACGATAAAAGACACTTAGGCTTCCCATAATTGTTCCTTATTAACAAAAAAGTAATACGGAATGTAAAAATGGGAAAAAACTGCTGTCGAGGTAGGATATTTGTCAGTAAATGTGCTTCGACTCTGGCACAGTGCTATTGACTGTGTGAGCTTCGGACTCCTCTCTGAAGTCCCTCTGAAGGTGAGTGTGCTGACTCCCTTCTGGCTGCTGTCCTCGCTGCGTTGGTGGTGGCGGTGGAGGCTGTTGCCAAGTTGCTTGGGGTTGACTTGCCGAAGCAACAGAAGCTGCAAAGTGATTGCCTACATATTCTGGGATGTAAGGCGAATGGTACGAAGCAGTGTGCATGACCTGCTTCGGCTGACTCTGTTGTGCTGCAGCTTCTGCTATCTTTTTTTGCTTCTGGATGGTGACGTGGCACATCCTGGTGGTATGGCCCTTGTCTTCACCACAGAATAGACAGTAAATTCTTCTTGGCTGATCCCCAAATCTTCCCCCGAAGCCCCTGGCGCCTCTGCCCCTTGGCACTGGCGACCGAACAGAGCTTTGCTGTTGTCCCGAAGCTTGCGAAGAGTATTGTGGCTTTTGCTGTTGGCTCCCTCTATCATCACTTTGAGTGGAGTTATGAATTGACCTGACATGCCTCGTATGAAATTTTCCTCCGAAGCCCCTGGTCATTTCAGAGAACCTAAATGCCTCCTCCCTTCTTTGACGGAAGTCATTGTCGGCCCGGATGTACTCGTCCATCTTCTGGAGCAGCTTCTCCAAAGTTTGTGGTGGCTTCCTGGCAAAGTATTGCGCTGAAGGTCCCGGTCGAAGTCCCTTAATCATGGCCTCAATGACAATTTCATTGGGCACTGTTGGCGCTTGTGCCCTCAGACGCAGAAACCTTCAAACATACGCCTGGAGGTATTCTTCGTGGTCCTGGGTACACTGGAATAAAGCTTGAGCAGTAACTGGCTTCGTCTGAAACCCTTGGAAGCTGGTTATCAACATATCCTTCAGCTTCTGCCAAGAGGTGATTGTCCCTGGCCGGAGAGAGGAGTACCAGGTCTGAGCGACACTCTTAACGGCCATGACAAAAGACTTTGCCATGACTGCAGTATTGCCACCATACGAAGATATAGTTGCTTCATAGCTCATCAAGAACTGCTTCGGGTCTGTATGACCGTCGTACATGGGGAGCTGGGGTGGCTTGTAAGACTGGGGCCATGGTGTAGCCTGCAATTCTGTTGATAGAGGAGAAGCATCATCGAAAGCAAAATTTCCATGATGGAAATCTTCATACCAGTCATCCTCATTGTAGAAGCCTTCCTGATGAAGCTCTCAGCGCGGAGGCCTTCGGTTCTGGTCATCTTGAACAAGATGACGAACCTCTTCGGAAGCTTCATCTATCTGTCTCTGAAGGTCATCTAAACGAGCCATCTTCTCCTTCTTTCATTGCACCTGTTGCTGAAGGATCTCCAGGTTTTGGATCTCCTGATCCAAGTCGTCTTCTGGAGGCGTTGGACTAGCAGCCTTCCTCTTCTGGCTTTGGGCCTCCCTAAGAGAAAGGACGTCTTGATTGGGGTCCAACGGTTGCAGAGTAGCAGCCCCTGTCGCTGAAGCTTTTTTCGGCGGCATGACGAAGGTGATGCTTGTCGAAGGTGTTCAGAGCTCAAGAAATGGAAGTGAGTTCACCGGAGGTGGGCGCCAATGTTGGGGACTTGTTCTCAAATGCTATGAATTAAGAACAAGGCAACACACAATGTTAAATATCAAAGCCCTTCGTCCTTCGAAACATTATTTCCCCTTGGATATAATGAATTTCGGACGAAGGTTATGAAGGTCATACCTTCATAATCATAATAAAAGATAAGAAAAGATTTATGCATAAAATACGGAAAATAACATAATTACTTTAAACATTATTATTAATTTATTTCTATTCATTTTACTTATATAAACGATGACAAATTACAAATGTACCTTCGGCTTGAAGGAAAGTAAGGGTACAAGCGTGATGCCAATGCCAAGTCAGCGTGAACAGTACAGGAGTACTGTTCATTTATTTATAGGCACGGGACGCAGCCCATGTAAAATTACATTAATGCCCTTTGCTTTTATCAATAACTCTATAGTAATTCTTTGAGGTCTAACTTGGCTTTTCATCTTTAAGTCGGTTCCCCTTTTCTGCTGTCATGCCGAAGCCTTGCACGTAGCTTCGTGATCGCTTCATCCTTCGTCACGATCGTCTTCCATTTCAGTCAAGCTTCGTCTTGACCATGCTTTTGTATACCTGCAACCTGATTCCGAAGACACCTGCTCGCATACTTGGAAAACATTGTCAAATTATGTTTTTGAGGACCTTCGGAAGCCGAAGGCCCCCAACAACAAGGAAGCGGCGTTGACTCGGTTTATGGCGTGATCAAACGGGAGATGGTGGCGGCGCGCTAGGGTTTGAATGGTGGAAGAAAGAAGGATGGTGAAAAAAAAACACAATGCAACCATCAACAAATGACGCGCAAGTACACAAATTCAACTATGCAGATTATTGAAAGAAAGTGTGAGGCTCAAAAGGGTGCTGGGATAAGGTCTAACCTCAATTTTTATGTGGTTTTGTGGACTGTAGGAGAAAAAAACACTCGATAAACTCACCGATCAACCTGGAAATCTGATACCACTTGATATAGCTGAGGTGCCCGATCTTTCGGCGAGTGGAGATAATTTTGATTTGGCGGAAGATGACCCTTGCTATCCGACTACGACGAGCAAGCCCGAGGCGCCAATGCAATCGCTGAACCAACTCCATGTGGTTACCGACCTTGCTGATGCGAGATCGGCCTGATCACGAAGATCGTTTCCTGTGCGCAATCAAAGAACGAACAAGAAAAAGATGCGAGCAATCTAATCTATTACTCGAGGGTGGAGTTCTGAATACACGAAGACAGCGCTGATTTGCGAGTGTTCGAGAGTAGCTAAAGCTAACGTAAAACAAAACTCAAAGAACAAAGGAGGCGTAGCTCCTAGATAAATAGAGAGGGGGCGCAGCCCCTAGGGGCGGCCAACCCTAGGTCGTCCACTATGGGCCACAGTTGGGCTGGTCATCTATTCTTCTGGGCCCTCATTCTTCAGTAGCATGACGTAGTTAAGATCTCTGGCACGGGCCCGAGTGATTGGCCCCTGATGTGGAGGTGCTGCTGCTGTAGTCGTACTCATAGTGATGTCCTCATCAGAATGTCCTCAAAAACATAATTAACCATTTGTTTTCAGCATAAGCTATTACAAGAAGCTTCGTATTCAGGAGATAAACACATAAGAGTAAATGCCGAAGCTATCACCAGGCGAAAAAGCTTGGGCTCGTAACGAAGCGGAGGAATAATGACGATGACCGAAGGACGAAAAGACTACTTAGTCCTTTATAACTTGTATTATGATCATGTGTAAACATTGAGGACATAAATGTACTTTTACTCGGGCTGCGTCCCGTGCCTATAAATAGATGAACAGTAGCACCGTAATGTTCACGCTGGATTGTATTCACTTTCTCGCATCCTCGCCTTCGAGCAAGTCGAAGGTATCAATTTAATATTAACATCGTTGATATTCATATATGTTTTATGGAATGCAAGAATAGATGAATTATTAATATATAATTATCATAGTTGTTCCTTCACATTCCTATCCTTATATTGACATGATGAAGGTATGCCCTTCTTGACCTTCCTCTGAGAAGCATTACACCCTTAAGGAAATAATGCTTCGGAGGACGAAGGTCCTTAATGATTAACAATTGTGTTGCCTTGTTCTTGACTCACAACATTTGAGAACAAGTGAACAACATTGGCGCCCACCTCTGGTGAACTTATTTCCACAACCTTCGGCAAGCATTCACCTTTGATATGCCACCGAAGAGGGCAACGGTGCTAGGGCCTGCCCTGCAGCCACTAGACACAAATCATGATGCACTCTCCCTGCGAGAGGCTAGGAGCCAAAAGAGGAAGGCCACCAGCCTGACTCTTCAAGAAGAGCAGCTTGACCAGGAGATCAGGGATTTAGAAGCAATCCATCAGCAAGTACAAAGAAAAAAAAGGAGAAAATGCTCCGGCTGGCTGATCTTCAGAAGAAGATTGACAATATAGCTGAGGAGATGTGTCATCTTACTCAAGATGACCAGGAACGAAGGCCTCAGCACAGGGAGCTTTGTCAGGAGAGCCCATTCAATGAAGACGAATGGTACGACGACTTTCATCATGGTAACTTTACTTTTGATGATGCTTCTCCTCTGGCAGCAGAATTGTAGGCTACCCCATGGCCACAATCCTACAAGCCACCTTAGTTGCCCATGTATGATGGACATTTGGATCCAAAGCAATTTCTGATGAGCTACGAGGCAACAATATCCTCGTATGGGGGCAACATTGCTGTCATGGCAAAGTCCTTCATCATGGCAGTCAGAAGCGTGGCCCAGACATGGTATTCCTCCCTTCGGCCAGGGATAATCACATCATGGTTGAAGCTCAAGGACATGATAGTCACTAGCTTCCAGGGCTTTTAGACGAAGCCAGTCACTGCTCAAGCCTTATTTCAATGCACACAAGACCATGACGAGTACCTACAAGCTGTCCGAAGGTTCCTGTGTTTGAGAGCTCAAGCGCCTATAGTCCCCAATGAAATTGTTATTGAGGCCATGATCAAGGGGCTTCGGCCAGGACTACAACCCAATATTTTGCAAGGAAGCCACCATAGACCTTGGAAAAACTCCTTTAGAAGATGGATGAGTACATCCGGGCTGATAATGACTTCCGCCAAAGAAGGGAGGAAGCATATAGGTTTTCTGAAATGACCAGAGGCTTCGGAGGAAGACTTCATCCCAGGCATGTTAGGTCAATCCATAATTCCAGTGCCAACGATGAAAGGGCCAACAATGCTCAAAGCAGCCATCATAGCTCACAGTCTTCGGGCATGCAACATACTTCTTACAGACCACCAGCTCCGACAGGCAGGGGAGGAAGAAGCTTCAGTGGAGGAAGGTTCAGCAATCAACCCAGGAAGTTGTTCTGCCTTTTCTGTGGCGAGGACAAGGGTCACACAACGAGGACGTGCCAGGTCACGATCCAAAAGCAAAAGGAAATTGCTGAAGCTGAGGCGCGACAGAATCAACCGAAGAAGGTCCTCCTTACTGCTTCGTGCTACTCTCCATACATCCCAGAATACGTAGGCAATCAACAGCTTACGGCTTCTGCAGCTTCAGTAAGTCACTCTCAAGCTTCTTGGGCTCAATTACCACCGCCCCCACCAATGGCGCCCGCCCCAAGTCATGATCAGTAGCCAGAAGGGCACGTTCGGCCTCAACAACAACGTGACCTTTGGGAGCACTCTGAAGCTCGCACAGTTAATAGCACTGTGCCCGAATCCAGGCATATCTATTGAAGATGACACAAAGTTTTGGCCAAAAGAAAGCTCTGATTTGTTCTATTCCTACTATTTTTTGCTTTTACATCTCTTGCAAAAAAACAACACAGGAAGGTTTAACCTTCAACTCGATGTAATAAACCTGTGGTTACACCATCGAGTGTGACAAAACCAAGTTTCGAAGCTCCAAAGACGTTCCTAAGGGAGTGCAGAGTATGTTCCGAAGCTCCAAAGACGTTCCTAAGGGAGCGTAGAGTAAGTTATGAAGCTCAAAAGTCGTTCCTAAGGGAATGCAGAGCTAAGATGCCACCTAAATAAAAGGTGAAGAAGCTCCAAAGTCGTTCCTAAGGGAATGCAAAGCTTAAATGTCACCTAAGTAAAAGGTGAAGAAGCTCCAAAGTTGTTCCTAAGGGGATGCAGAGCTTAGCTCCAAAGTCGTTCCTAAGGGGATGTAGAGCTGAAATACCAACTAAGTAAAAGGTGAAGAGACTCCAAAGTCATTCCTAAGGGGATGTAGAGTCTGGGTGTGTATTCGCGTAGGTTTTTACCTTCGACATAAACATCATTTCGCATCATACTATCATATCATATCGCATCGCATCGCATCATACATCATTTTGCATCAGCAAAAAGTCGTGGAGAAGAAGGAAAATTGCTCCTTTGTAAGTACTTGTCGGATCATGAAAGAATGTGCTGTAGCACAACATATGCCTTCGGTAGATATATTGTACTACACGAAGCTAACCTTCGTCAACAGTGGCATAAGAAAAATTATCTTCTTTGCGAAGCATGAAAAGAAGGGAAGGTGTTTTTTCGCCAAAGGCTCAAAAACGGTACGTACATAGATTTCATACATCGCAAAGAGATACATTACATTAATGTACATACAAATACTTGATGTTTGTTTTTAACACAATGCGACAACCATACACAAGCATTACATTTTCAAGCATGCAAAAATTTAATCTTCCTTTAGAACTTTTTCAGCAGCTTCGTGTAATAATCTATCGATGACTTCGTCAACGACTTTGTTAGCAATCTTCATTATATCCAAAGCTTCTTTGATAGCTGGGTCAGCTTCGGGATTGTACGGCTCCGGTGGTGGTGAAAGGCCAGCTGCAATAAAAATATATGTTGGTGAATTTTGAAGCTAGAAACGAACAACGATGCAAAACCTTAAATAAAAATACCTATAATCCTGGCGCGTTCAGCAGCTTCTTCAACTCGTTTAGCCTCTTCTCGAGCATCGTGAGATTCTCTCTCATTCTTTTTAATGGCTTCACCAGCCATCTCACGACCGCCCTTCATCCAAACATCAGAGTAAAACCTCCCGCCTAGCAAAGAGGCTTCGGTCGAGGGGTCCTTGGTGTAATCTGCTGAGAAAAATAGATTCTGGCTGGGATGCGGCCTTAACATGTTCACAACCGGTCTTGTCTAAAATTGTCGCGACCCCTCGTGCACCGGCGAAAGCGCAGAAATCTCCATGATCACTGATTATTTCATCAAAAGCTTCGGCCTCTTCACCGATCCACAGGATAACCCCTTCGGGATCACCACGAATAAATTTCTGTTCCAAAGATGTCACAACCAGTTTTAGAAGGCAAACCGAATGTGAACCATGTACGTGCCCGGATCAGCAATTCAAGTACACAACAGTTACATAACTGGACATCATCACACATTACTCAAATAATAACATAAAAATAGTAATAGTCGATTACATCATGATGTCCGAGACATCCACATAGTCATTAACAGTTATCAAAGTGTGGAAAAGAAACATAGATACACACGGCCTTCACAGGCAGTCGACTAGGGGTTTGCCGCTAACCCACGCCTAGAACTCATCGTACTCTTGGAACTCCTGGAAGTCTTCCTCCACGACTTCATCTTCTCCTAGGCAGTGGTTGCAACGTGGACAACCTAGGAGGGTTTGGTGTGTAAAGCAAGGGTGAGTACACATCAACATACTCAGCAATTGTACTGTTTGGCTGTAGTGGACTAGCTTTATGTGGGGTTAAAGTCCAGCGGTTACTTTTAGTTGGTCAGGTTATTATTACTAGTAGAGAGTCAGGTTTTAGTATTAACCCTAGTTGTTAACCCAAAAGTACCCTTTCCAAAAGGAAAGAATACCAGAAACATTACCATAAGCATAATCATAACCATCATCCTCGTCACCACCTGTAAACCAACCATCTTTGATCAAAGTATCTCTAATCAATGGAGCTCCCTTAGCCACTCATAACCGCGAGCATGGCTGATATATCAGTTTCTTAACACTCTGCAGAGGTTGCGCACTTTACCCACAAGTCGTGATTCCCTTTTGCCTCGGGCTGATCAAACCCTTAAACACTACCATGGTGAACAGGCAGGGTTTCACTACGTAGCCATTACAAAGATTCCCTGAGGCTGTAGCCGCCCATTAGGTTTCCTAAATGTACCGCACTCCTCCCCAATGGGCAATCCACCCTCGGTAGAGCGAGCCACATACACTGAGCCCCATTGATGGCACGACGGCGAAGCGAACTACACCTCAGTTCCTCTAATTATTCAGCTAAGGGCATCCCATACCACCCTCATGGTTGCACTGTTTTCCCGGGTGGTCATCCAACGAACCAGTCCCTACGCGGAGGCACTCGAGAAACCGCTCGAGTCCCCTTAAATGTCACAATATCATCATCATAATCAAAAGGGAAACATTGTATCATAAATAATCTCATCATGTTCATTGATTAATGTGAAGCACTAGCATAAAGCTAAACCAAAATAACCCAACCCAAATAGGTAAACAAGGACAAGATAAACAAAATCTAGTCAACCCTTAGGTATAAATTGTGTAAATGCGGGGTGTAACACCCTGGTGTTACTGTTACCAAAACATGAGCATAACATCATGAGCATCAGCATATCATGTGATTGTTACACTTAGAATGCATTCACTAGGCAAAAAAATTCAAACAAGTTGTATTGATATGACTGGTCATCGGTAAAACCCTAGGGTAGGGTACTTAACCCTAAACTGAGCTTAGGGTGTCAATAAAGCCCAAATGAGAGAAAACTTCAAAACTCATGAGAAATAATCATAAGATATCACCTTTAATGAGATTTGATAGCACCGAAACCCTAGAAGTGCCAGAAACCCTAAATAGACCCCTGGATTGAAACCTCAGGGGGTTTTATGTAAATGTTGCACACTTTTGGACCTAAGTGCAAAAACCAAGGGATTAGGGTACCTTAAGTCATATGGTTCACATATTTGAAGATTTGCAAATAAAACCATGTGAATTGGGCTTATTTGCAAAAAACCACCCCATTCATCTCATATGGCTAAGTCTGAAAACAGTTGAACAAGGCTGACTTTGGAGCTCTGTAGTTTTAAAAATACAAAGACTTTGTCTAGGGTCAACACATCAAAGGTCTAGAGCTACTATAGGAGTACAAGTTTGCTTAAGGGATTAAGCATTGTGTTATACAAAAAGATGGAGATAATTGGCCCTAAAGTTTAGCTGTCAGATAATACAGAAACTGAATATGGATTGTCAGTGAGTTTTGAAAAACTTTAGGCTTGATTCATGCTCCAAGGAGTAAGCAACTGAGCATGATCTCTGCAGCAGAATTATAGTTTGTATATAGGGCTACAAGTTTGCTACAAGCCGATTAGCAAGTTGTCATGCAAAAATTCAAGAACAATGCCTCTAAAGATCCTCTATTAGACCAACTGAATGACCTCGTGATGGTACAGTGCACTGAAATATCCCAGGGTTCAGTCCCCCTCGCCGCCGGTGATCCGCACGTCCGGATTTGCGCTGGTCGCCGTGGTTCGTGCCGGGCACGCTGTGGATATTCACGGGGAGGTAAAGGATCTCACGGGGGAAGCAAATATGGTCGCAGGGGAAGCTTATCACCGTGCCTGTAGCCGTTGCGATGTGGTCGGACCGCCAGTGTTGTCGTGGACACTCTGGCGACCTCAATTATGCCACGCCATGACTCTTCACTACGCGGTAGTAACCGTGGCACACTTAGGCTTACCCTCTCCGAACCACTGCACCGGTGAACACCACGATTGCGCCACCAGTGATCTTCTTCCTCTCCGACCACTAGCGTGCCATTCCAAAATTGAAGGTCACCGCTCTTGAACACTATAAATTAAGCACACCGCTAGCTTCATTAGGTAAATTAAGCACCCGCTTCTGCCTCTGATTAGCCACCATAGCTCTCTAATTTCTCTTTTCCCCTAAATCTGTTTTCCGCCACCGTGAAAGAACCCTCGCCGTGGCTAGCTTGTTCTAGGTCTGTTCGTGTTCTCTGCTCTCCCGTTTCAGTGTCCTTTGGTTCTCCTGATGCTCCTCGATCCATTCAATTGAGCTAGACTACCCAAGATCACTGGGAACACTTTTGTTCATCCATTGTCTGCGCTGTCTCCGTGAACCGGACGATTTAGAGCTCCACTAGTGAAATTGATTGAGGGGAAATGCTTGTTAGGTGTTGAATTAGGTCTCAGCCAAATTAGAGCACCAATCATTAAGTATCGTGGCCGGTATGAGTTTGCCGGAGCTCGGTTCTCCGCCGCTCCCCGTCGTGGACCTCGGGGTGTGAAGGAATAGAAGCGTGTGGGTTTATTTGCAAGTGTTAGTGACCCATTAAAAACCAGCCGAGGACTCCTTCTCAGATGTTTGAACCGACAGGGGCTTTTGCGCAAAGTTCACCGCGCGGTCGCGGGCGCGTCCCCGTATTCCGCTTAGGGTTGGGCCGGTTGGGCCAGTTTTGGCCCAACACTGTTAGAAGTTTTTCTTTTTCTTTTTCCGAGAAGCTTTAGAAATCCATAAGAAACTATAGAAAAATACTAAAAATACCAGACCAATTTTGCTAGGCTCCTGATTTTCTATAGTATTTAATAAAAATAGTTTTAGGATTTTTATTCCAAATAAGGAATTATGGAGTATTTAAAATAGCCAAAACTCATACCCCTGGAATTTTGGAAATTAATTAATAATTTCAAAAATCACCAAACTTTTTAGATAAGATTTAAATGTTATTTAGAAGCCTTGGGTAAAGTTTGGCATGATTTGGACCATGTTTGGTACCTAGAACCCAAAACCTTAGTCTTCTGCCCTATGAACTTCATTTCTGACTTCAAAAACTCTAATTTCCTGGGGTCCCGTGAAGGAAAATTGTATTCAAGACCTAAGATAATGTACTTTTATTATCTTTGCATCTCATGAGCATTACATAAGCATTCATGATTATATATGGCTATATATAGAAAACGAAGAAGAGATAGAAGTTGAAGATGCAAGGATTACACCACCACCACCACCACCTGAAACCACAAGTCGGGAACTGCTTTTATTTTGACATCTATGGAGCAGAGCCTGACTCACCTATAAGACAAGGCAAGCCCCGGTGCATTTTCCACCTCTTTGCTATTTTAAAATCTTTCTCACTTGCTTGATGCATTAGGTGATAGGAGTTGTATGATAAACAAGTTGTTGCATTTCCTTCCTTGAGAATTTGATCGCCTTTCCTTGATCCCCTATTTTATATAAAGGTTTTTCTTATGCTTAGCCTTGGCTCTAGAAAAACAAAATGTTTTGTTTTGATAAAAGATGATGCTTCAAGTGGGTGGGATGTTTTCAAAATAAAACTTGATGGTGGATCCATCATGACCATGATGGGTTCAACATCGGAAAAGATGTACCTCTGCCAGGTACCAAACTTTGGGTTTGAAATGATAAAGCTGAGACCAGGCGGGTGACTTGCACGAGAGGAGAGTCTCGGTGTAGTGTATCCGTCTGAGTCGATTAAGGACCGTCTCGATGTAGGCTTACTGATCGAGGACCTTTTAACTGGTCACATGCCTCATCATGGGTAAGCTTTGCCTCGGGCACACTAATACCAAAATAAGATAACACGCAAGGAGTGGAGAGATGGCGAGAGTAGCGTGTACTCTCCGCGGCAAGAGGCTGGATGGTGGTGTATCTGTGCTCTCGGTTGGCGTGAACCTAATCTAGTCTTAAGAACCCCGGTGGCGAGTTGACATATGCAAGGGTTAAGTGCTACATATGTCGTATGATTGGAGATCCCCAGCTGGGTATTAATCGATTCGGATCGCCGTTACTTCTCGGACATGAAGACTTGGTCACTACCCTACACGTAGCAATCCAGTGAACAAGAAGGGTTGATAAGAAATTGGCTAGTGTAGGTCAAGTGCTTGAACTACGGTAGAAAGAACTCTAGAACTCAGGTAATGACTTAACTTGCTAATAAAATTGGACTTTTAAGGATCCACTATTAGTAAGCATTTTTGCAAACAAGAGTCTTGACTGTTGATTAAGCCTTACCTTGACTCCCTTAAGCCAGCATATCCTTGAGAGTCTTTTATTTTGATGGGTAAGACTTGCGAAAGTACACTCCATACTCAGGGTTTTCGAACCCATGTTGTTGTAGGTGAGGAAGCAGCAATTTTTTGTTGCTTTTGTTCCAAGGTGGTGCTTAAGGAAGAAAACCAAGACTGAAGCCTCGGGAGGAAGTGTCCTCCTTTAAAAACGTTTTACCATTAACTGGGAGGGGTTTTTGCCTCCCAAGATATGTAATAATATTACTCCAACACTCTTATATTTTACTGGTCTATAATAATACTACTATTTCTATACTTTAATCTAAAATAAAGTTGTTGTAACTGCTTCCGCATACTCGTACCTCCGATGTGTTGTAATGTCTGCGTGACGGGTGAAACGCTCTTGGGCAAGGTAAAGAATACAGATACCAAACTTGTCAAGTGATCAGGTGCACCTGCAGGGTTGTCTGAGGTCCGATGGACAAGGACAACTGTAGGTGGGCCTAATGACTTGGGAGGTTCTGTCACACGGGGAGTGAATTATAAAATGAGTAGGACATAGATGAGTGGGACACTTGCCTTCACCAACTAGCTGCTGCTCAGGGTCTTCACCTGCAACTCCTTCGGACTCCGCCAACTGACCGTTATCTATACGAGTTCAAACATACATTCCACAAATTCAATATAAAAGGAACAATACACCAGACAGTAAAATACAATAAAGAAGCAGACGCTCGGCGTAGGGCTCGCACCTACGACTAAGCGAGAAAGATAAAGCAACGGTCGAGGCTACGGTCCAAGAGTGATCACGTTAAGCGATTATAGATTAAAGTACTCGTCTAAACATAATCATATTAATTTGACAATCACGCTATACTTAGAACGAAGTCATGCTATATATTTAATTATTATAAACAATTCAAAGTAGATTTAAAAGGATTGTCGTGTGGCGAAACGCACGGCGGCACACGTGAACTAATATGAAAATAAAATGAGTCGTCGCGCCGCGAAGCGCGCGACACAATGCTTAGACTGAATTGAAAATAAAACGAATCGTCGCGAGACGGAGCGTGCAACGAGACACTTGAATTAATTATGAAAATAACGTCAATCGTCGCGCGACGAAGCGCACGATAGCATACGCCACGTAAACTGAATTTAAAACGAAACGTCGCGCGACTAGACGCGCGACGCCACACATTAAATTATCTGAAATTAAGATGAACCGTCGTGCGACGAAGCACGCGACGCAGCACACTAATAAATGTGAATTTAAAATAAATCATCGCGCGACAAAGCGCGCGACGCAACATGTTAATGAATATGAATTTAAAATAAATTGTCGCGCGACGAAGTGCGCGATGCAGCACATCAACTAAACTAAATTTAAAATTAATTAAACTGAAATTTAAGCGTCACACACACTATGGTCGCGCGCGCCGGGGGCACGCAGGCCGAGCCGGGGGATGCGCAGGGACCGCCGGGGGCATGCAGGGGCGTGAGGAGACGCGCGGGGCCGCGGGGAGGCGCGGGCTGCAGCCGAGGAAGGGCGTGGGGCCGCGGGGACGTGCGGGGCCACCGAGGGAGCGCAGGGGAGGGGGTCACGCGCAGGGAGCCACGGGGGCACGCGCAGGGCATCGTGGGGGAGCGACGCCGCCGGGGGCGCGCGTCGGGAGGGAGAGGGCAGAGGAGAGGGGGCTAACCTTGGGATCCCGAAGCTCTTCAACATTCTTTTGCACACTTGATTTTTCCATTTCACTTATTTCTTGCTTCGCCTTTGCAACTTCGAAATTTTCATTCATTTCTGCAAGCTTTTTCTTCAGACCTTCGACTTCAGCTTTAATTTGTGGGCTTCGGTTTGAGCACTAAGCTTGATTTCTCTAGCTTTCAGCCTATCCACTAAGGAAAACAATATTTTATCTTTCTCAAGAGCTTCATTCCTTAGTGTGATGACCTCTGACCGAAGATTTCCAAGAGCTATCTGGCAGCTCTCGTCGTATGCTTCCATTTGAGCCCTTACAACTTTACTTAGAATTAAGTCCTAATAACAAAAAATATATGTGAGAACATAAGATAGCAAGAAAACCTACAAACATAGTTTATTTTACAACAAAAGTTTGTATACCTTCAAGATATTATAAGCAAGGCTATCTGCAAGATCATCCTATGACATTGCAGATAGGCCGAGCTCAAGCTTCGGGAATCCCATCTTCCTCATCATTTCCCGGCAAACAGATATCTCTTTATTGTTCGGTAGGCAATAGAGAAAATCATCTTCATCATTGCCATTGTACACCAAGGATCCTTGTGGATACTTCAGATCCCTGGCACATTGTCTAGCATCGGCAATCTGCTCCTCCGACAATTGCTTCCTTGAAGCATGTTGCACGATAAACTCCAGCTCTTCGGCAGGTGCTTCGGGAGCAGGAGACATAAATTCCTCAGGTACACTTTTTTTTTCCAAGGTTAGAGGAGCAGCCCCCAAAGGATATGCTTTGGTGGGAACTAAGGGTCCATCCTCAGAGGTAGCCTGCGCTATGCCAGCTTTGCTAGATTTCTTTAAGGCTTCACCCTCTGTATCAGGAGCTGAAGCAGGAGTTGGTACCTTTACAGATTCCATGATAGCATCTAGTACACTGGCCATGCTCCTCCTCCTCGGAGTTGCTGTAGGAATCTTTGATGCCTTCGGCAGCTCCGTCTCTCGTAACGGACTTAGAGCCTTCGGTTGCTCTGTCGCTTTCTTCAGTTCTGGCCCTTCGACCGGTTATGTTCTAGCTTCGACAAGAGCAGAGCGACTTGGCTCAGATACGGAAGAAGACCCCTCAATAGGCCTTGACACTTCGGCCGTTTCAATGCGCTTGGGGCGATGTGTTAAAACCTTAATTTTCTTCAACCTCGGCGTGCTAGAAATCGCCAAAGCAGCAGTCTTTCTTTTCTTTCCTTGCTTTCGTAAAGGATAACAGTAATCTAGGTATACAAACCCGATGACATCAAATACTCTATTCAGCCTCTTTTTGCCTCGAGCCCCGAAGGCCATTGTCATAGCATCATCTTCAGCCTTCGAGTAGGCACCAAGCAATTCAACATTGGTTGCTTCAATGGCATCTAACCAGTCATCATTTGGCTCATCAAACTGGCTCCTATATTTGAACATGTACTTCAGGTAGACCAAACCACCTTGGCTAGACCCAGCAGCAGCTTCCTTCAGCATTTCCCACCCACTTGCGAGTGGCCACACTCTATAAGCAATGTGCTCCTGGACTAAATCCCTGGTGCCTATGTAAGTACATACTGTATTGAAGACCATCTGGCATGCTTGTATGTCATTCCCAAGGGCAGTGGATGGCCTCCTAATGCCGAAGCGAGACCATATAGGACCTTGAATAATTCCCTGAATATCCGCTCTTAATTCCCAAGGGCAGTGTATGTCTTTCATGAAACTTTTTATAAACTACCACCTCGTCAGCCTCGGGCGGAGGGACATTATTTTCCCTTCCAGCCCTCACAATCGAGATATCATGGAAGTACCTTCCCCTCATTGCATCAATTTGCCCTTGCTTGATAGTTGATCTCCCGAAGACAACATGGCTTGGTCTCCAGGGCCAATCTTCGGTATCTTCATTCCCGCTTTCTACATCAAAACTTTCACTATCACTGGAATCCTCGGATATCCGAGCTAACATCTCATGTGCAATCTTCTCTGCATTGGTTTTTTCCATAGCTTTGTAAAACCCGGATAGTGCCGGATCAATATTCTTCTTCTCATCAGCCATTAAATCGATGGTTGTTGAAATGTTGAAGCTAAAAATACAATCAAACTCGACAAAGTAAGCAAGTTAAAAAAGATGAGAGCAATATAAGCAGCTGAAATGGCACAAAAATGTTTACAATGCAAGCTCCTATTTATATGTCCAGAGCCCCAAAAGTTGGTGGGTCCCGTGGGTCAGTGATATTCGCTATTCTAGAGAAGGGAAGGTGTTTTTTCGGACATTCGGCTAAAGGCCTTCGTTCACGTCGCAGTCTAAATTTGTTACAAAGGAACAAATCAGCACTATGAGGGGCTATTGTTGGGGGCCTTCTCCTTCCTAAGGTCCTCAAAAACATAATTAACCATTTGTTTTCAGCATAAGCTATTACAGGAAGCTTCGACTTCAGGAGATAAACCTCTTCCTTATGACGAAGACACACAGGATGAAGATATATCCAAAGAAGATAAGAGTAAACACCGAAGCTATCACCTAACGGAAAAGCTTCGGCTCGCAACCAAGCGGAGGAATAATGACGATGACCGAAGGAGGAAAAGAATACTTAGTCCTTTATAACTTGTATTACGATCATGTGTAAACATTGAGGACATAAATGTACTTTTACTCGGACTGCGTCCCATGCCTATAAATAGATGAACAGTAGCACCGTACTATTCACGCTGGATTGTATTCACTTTCTCGCATTCGCCTTCGAGCAAGCCGAAGGTATCAATGTAATATTAACATCGTTGATATTCATATATGTTTTATGGAATGAAAGAATAGATGAATTATTAAGATATAATTATCATACTTGTTCCTTCGCATTCCTATCCTTATATTGACATGATGAAGGTATGCCCTTCTTGACCTTCGTCTAAGAAGCATTACACCCTTAAGGAAATAATGCTTCGGAGGACGAAGGTCCTTAATGATTAACAATTATGTTGCCTAGTTCTTGACTCACAACATTTGAGAACAAGTGAACAACAACTTCTGCTATGAAACAATTACTTTTATGATATTGTGACATTTATCTCTATACACTCTGTTATTATATGTGTTGTTCTTCCTTGGCGCACATATGAGATGCACCCGGCTTTATCCCTTAAATCTGGGTGTGACAGAAGTGGTATAAGAGGAAATGTTGACTGTAGGACGAAACCTAGATAGAAATGGACAAAACCATTACCTGCTTACCTTACTTTGATTCTTTCTACACTTAACTTAATCATGTCTCACCTTTTTGTTGTTCTACTCTGCTTACTCTTATCTTTTCTACTCTAAGACAAGATGGATTTTACACCTTGCAAATCCTACATTTATGACCCCTTTTTAAAAAAGATAGGAGACCTAAGACAAAATTAAAACTATTTTCTCTATTAAAAATGTCTGATTTGCTTCTTTGATTGATTGAAACATTATAGTTCGGCATCTTAGCATGTACCACCAAAAGGTAATGAGCTTTAGTAGGTGACACACTAATCTACTTAGCTAATAAAACCCCCAAAGTAACATGTCTCGTAAGTACTTGCCTTGTCTACAATTCTTTCTTTCTTACCATGTGTTTCTAACTCAGATGGTAAATACCAGGAAGGGAGGCAGAATTGATCTACCTGCCAATCCACACATATGGAGGGTACTTAGAAAACAACAACAAGCAGAGATGGATCCTCCAAATCCTCCACCAGCCGAAACTGATCCAGTAGTTGCAGCCCAGATGCAGATGATGCAACAGATGGCTGACACTGGCAGATATGCATGCGCAGATGCGGTAGGAATGCTAAGAGATGCGCTAGGAGAGACAAGAGATGAACCAAGATCTGATGGTGCGACAACAGCAAGCACCATTGCCTCCTCCACCACCACCAGTTCCACCCCGGGACAAGCACCGGGAGTTCATGAGCCACAAGCCACCGACGTTCGCCAGCTCTCCAAATCTTTTACATGCTGATGATTGGCTGAAGTTTGTGGAGAAGATGCTGATTATTGCACAGTGCTCTGACCAGGAGAAGGTTCTCTATGCTTCTGGTCGTCTTACTAGTCCTGCTGCTGATTGGTGGGATTCTTACACCGCCGCCCACGATGCTGCTGATACTATTAATTGGGCGGAGTTCGCTACTCAGTTCAGAAACTATCACATATCTGCTGGACTAATGAAGATAAAGAAGAAAGAGTTTCTGTCGCTGAAGCACGGGAGCATGTCACTCTGCGAGTACCGCGACAGATTCATTCAGCTCTCAAGATATGGACCAGCACTACAGCAATCCAAAGCATCCCCGTCGGCTACATTAATTCCCGTCGGCCTGCGCGCGGGCCAACGGGGATTAATTAATTCCTGTCAGCTAGAATAAGGCCGACGAGGATTAAATAATTCTCGTCGGCCCGCCAAAGTAGCCGACGGGGATTAAGTAATTCTCGTCGGCCCGCGCATAGGCCGACAGCGATTAAATAACTCTTGTCGGCCGCGCCGCCAGCCGACGGGAGTTATTCGAAATAACCAATGCCGGGCCCCTTTCTTCTTCCTTTCTGTTTCTCTACGCCCGCGCCGCCGTGCTGCCCTGCTCGCGCCCCGCGCCCGCCCGCACGCCGTCAGTGCTACCCGCTGCCCCGCCGGAGCTGCCGGCCGCACCCGCGCCGCCCGCACGCCGCCCGCACGCCGCCGCCAGCACGCCGCCGGTGCGCCCTCTCCACGCGCCGCCATGCTGCCCACCTCCCCCGCGCCCACGGCCACCGCGTCCACGCCGCGCCCACGGTCGCCGCCCCCGCCCGGGCGCCCGACGACCGCCGCCGAACGCCGTCGCCCGCCCAACGCCGTCACCCGCCGACGTCCACGGTAGCCGCGGCTTCCCGACATCGACGTCGTCCATCCGTGTCGTCCACCGACGTTGTCCACCACCGTCGTCCGCGCAAAGCGAGCGAGGTATATTATATATATTATTTTATTTTCGTCGGTTTTTTGTGGCCGACGGGAGTTAACTAATATGTGATTAAATTTTGTTTAAATTTCTTAATTAACAGTGTTAGTAGTCTTCATATTTTTAATTTTATGTTGCAAATATAAAATGTGTTGTTTAATGTTATTAGTTAATGAATTGGATGATTAATGTGATGTGTTATACAAATAGTAGTTATTTCAAATATTATTATTTAATGAATTTGATGTTATGCAAGTAGTAATCATGTTAATGTGATTAAGTTATTGTTATGTATATATATAGTTTAACTACTTATCTATAGATATATGTGTGACGTTTAGAAACATGAATGTCTCACACACACAATTCTTATTCGTACACACATCCGCAATAATGGGTGATAGACGTGATTGGATGTATGAAGGTTTCAAGAAGGGTGGATGTCACACAAGTGAATGGTTTGCCAAGACGCAGATGTTTCTGGACCATGCAGCTGCTTTGTCACAAATAGATAATATTAGGTGTCCATGCAATAAATATAGAAATATGACGAGCCACACCAAGAGGCAGGTCACACTACACCTGTGCTCGCATGGTTTTGTGCCAGGCTATAAGGTCTGGTATCTCCACGGGGAGTCACGCCTTGAACAAGCAGCAGAAGTAGAAGTTGATGACGGTGAAGATGATGTTGATAGGATGGACCAGATGGTTGAGGATCTGCAGCCTAAACTGGCACCAGATCAACATGATTCACCTACACCGGAGGTTCAGAAGTTCTTCGACCTACTTAAAGCGTCAGAAGAGTCTCTTCACAGGCACACTAACGAGACCGTACTCGAATTCGTGACCCGGCTGATGTCAATCAAGTCCAAGTTTGCATTCTCAATTAATTGTTACAAGGAGCTTGTGGATTTGATTAGCGAGGTTCTTCCTACGGGTCACAAGATGCCCAAAGACATGTACCAGTCCAAGAAATTGCTTGAAGGTCTTGGTATGGAGTATGAGAAGATTGATGTTTGCCAAGACAACTGTATGCTTTTTTGGAAGGAACATGGCAGAGAACAGAAATGCTTAAAATGTGGGAAGTCGAGGTACGTGGAGCTTGTAAATGAAGATGGGGAGAAGGTGGTGACAAAGGTTGCACATTGTAACACCCGGTTTTAAAGAACAAAGCCGGGTGCATCTCATACATGCGCCAAGAAGACAACATATATAATAACAGAGTGTATAGAGATAAATGTCATAAAACATCAGAGTATTTATTACATAGCGGAAGTCTTATTACAAAATAAAATAATAAAGATAAAACGAACTAAGGATCGATGGCGCCAATGTCGACTGAGAAACGCCACCTAGATCAGATCGAACTCCTCAGTGTTAGGCAGCTCCTCTTCAACCACCTGTTCTTCTCCTGTGGGGGGGTGTGAGACAGCAAGAGTGAGCTCACATACGTTCATAGCTCAACAAGTCGTGGGGAACAATGTGGCATGAACTCACCAAAGGTGGGAGTTCATGTAGTGTAAGGCTGATCAATGAAATAAAGGCTAAGGCTGAGCATTGCTTTTATAAGTTGGTCAAAATTTTATTAGCAATTACTAAGTGTAAGTAAATACCAAACCTTAATAATAATAAAGAACAGTAATAGTAAAATAATCCCAAATGCGATGCAAATGTCAAATTGAATTTAAGTTCCATAATTAATCATGTGAGGGTCCGAGCCGCTCTTGACCGTGAGCACGGCTAGTATACTAGTTTTACACTCTGCAGAGGTTGCGCATCTTTACCCACAAGTCGTGTATCCCATGTCGCCTGGGTTTGCAAGGCCCTTAGACACTACCGAGGTGAATGGCTAGGGATCCACTACGAGGCCTTTACAAAGTTCCACTAGCTTCCGAAAACCCGCTACAGTTTATAGGAAGATCCAGTGCAGGGTTCCTGGCTGACAGCCATCGCAGCAAAATCAACCAGGGACCTCCCTACACTGACCTCTCCCCTACTGCCCTTGCCCCTTTCGGGTAAGGTAGTCTTCCACTAGCTTTCCTAATTAGTCAGCCAAGGGCGTCCCATTAAACCCTTGTGGTAGCACTGTTTTCCCGGGTGGTCGCTCCATGTTCCCATTAATTTAATGATCTTAACATGAACAATAATAATAACAAGATAATAACAGAATAATCATGAATAATGAATCTCCATACCCAATCCACATAAAGCAATAGCATGTACTACCCAAAAATATTCCAGGGGTGAACAAGGTATAGAGGTAATCAAAACCGGGGTACATAAAGGATCCCATCAAAATTAACCTATGCAGATCATTAAAATTAATAAGAACATGGCTGGGAAAAGTAAGTGATCAAGGGCACAACTTGCCTGTAATGAGCTCCTGCTCAGCTACTTCTACTTGCTGAACCTCAGTTTCCACAGTGGCTTGCTCGTCTACTCGCATCAACACAATACATACATAGTATAGCCAAAATCAACATCACACCAAACAGATGAATGAAATATACAGTAAAAATCTACACATCAAAATGAAACCATAGGAACTGGAATCACTGAATTTGGAGTTATATACTTCAAGTTATGAATTTCTGTAGCTTTTATGTATTTACTACAAGATTAGGTATTAGATAAATTTAAATGAGCCTTTCATGCCAAAACAGAGGCACTAATGTGTAGACAATATTATTACAAAAATTTAGGAACTGGAATGACTCAATTTGGAGCTAAAATGAATTTTCTATGCATTTTACAAGTTTCTAGATTTGTTTTTGTATTAAAAATGAATTTCTAATATTAATTTCTCTGTTTTTAATACTCTCGGGACTGGGCGTCAAATTCCAGAAAACACAGGGGCCTCGGGGTAAGTTTTCCGTGACACAGTGAATAGGGCGCTCTGGATGGCGGGTTGATTCTACGAAAGCAGGGGGTCTCTTTAGAAAAACTGCCCCGCGAAGGGGTACGGGGTGATATAGGCCGTCGGATCTGAGATCTACGGCCCAGATTAGAGCAACAGTACACTGAACCGGTATGCAACTTGCACCGACCGATCCAAGATCGACGCTCCCGATTTAATGAGATCCCGAACCACCGCTGGTCATCGATCTACCATCCGACGGTCACGATCCAACGCGGCGAAGGGGTACGCTACTTCTAATCGCAGCCGTTCAACAAAAGATCAACGGCGCGCAAGCCTTCTTCTACCCTGGTGACCGAGCGCGACGGCGCCTGCTTCCACGGCGTCCCGCTCGCCGGAGCACCGACCAATCGGCCACAAACCCGCCCGAATTTCCAATCCAACCGAGCCACACTAAGCCGAAGGTAGGGCGAACCCGATGGAGCCCCCAATTTAATGTTTGACTAACGCTACTGTCCTGGCCACGGAATGGGGCAGATTCGCGGCGGCGCATGAATTCCGGTGAGCAATTCCCGGGGTTCTTGTAAACTAACCTCAATTCGAGTTGGTGCAACACGATGGGAGTATGAAAACGAATGCCGTTGAGGGAGCCATACCGAGGATGATGCGCGTAGGCGGGCGATCCACGGCGCGAGCGGCGAGCCAATCTTCCCAGCTGGACACCGGCGTGAAATTGGGCCGCTCCTCCGCACCAGTTGCGCCGGTGCACCACCGTATAGAATCCCCGGCCGCGGTCGAGCTCCCAAGGCGATGTCTAGGCGCGATACGGCAAGAAGACAGCCACGGCGGTCGCTCTCTCCTCACCAAGATTTCTAGCGGGGCGTGGATTTCTTACGGTGATAGGGGTGTGCGAGCGAGAAGGGTAGAGCGGCGCGGTTCAAATAGCCCTGGACCCGGTCCCGGAGGCCGTTCCCTTCTTCCTATCCTCACGCGCGAAACCAAGGCGAGCTTCCGTGCACGGCGCCCGCGTTGTTGACGCGAAACAGAAGAAGCGAAGAAGGGGGAAGGGATAAAGATGATAGACGGGGCCCACACGGCAGAGAGTCAGCGCGCGTGGGAGGCGAGACCGACATGCGGGACCCACTGTCGGCGCGAGCGTGCGGAGGCAGATCCCAGGAATGGGCCGAGCGCGGAACACTCCCCCCCCTGGTGGGCCGAATTACCATCTGGCGGCCCAGGTAAGCTTTTCTTCTTTTTCTTTTTATTTTTCTGTTTTCTTTCTTTTAAATTTGAATTTGAATTTAGTTTTCAACCCTTGTGCACATTTGTTATCAAACCATATTCTGGAATATGAAATACAAATTTTTGGAATATATTTACATTATTTTCTTTATTTTCATAACATTTCTCTTCTTCCTTTAAACCCTAGTTTTCAATGTGGCTTAATCAAGCTTCCAATAATTATTACCTTATCATTTTTTTATCTTTATGGTTTTATTTAATGCACAACACATAAAACTCCAACAAATGCATTTTTTTCTTTATTTTAGAATAATTGTTTTATTTAGTCACTCTCAATTACATAGGTGCTCTTTTTATGATGCAAATGAAACACACAAAATGAGGAACTCTCTTTATTACTCTTGGTATACAACTTGAGTATTACAAATCCTACCCCCCTTAAAAATAATCTCGTCCTCGAGATTTAAGAAGATCTAGGGAAAAGGTGGGGAAAATCTATACGAAGCTCTTCTTCTCTTTCCCAAGTTGCTTCATCTTCACCGTGGTGGCTCCATTGAACTTTGCACATCTTTATAACCTTATTTCTCGTAACTCGAGTCAGAGTATCCAAAATCTTGATGGGGTACTCAGCATAAGTCAAGTCCTCTTGAACACTAAGGTCTTCCATTGGTAACTGTTCTTCAGGCACTCTGAGGCATTTCTTCAGCTGAGATACATGGAATACATCATGAACATCCGCGAGATGATCCGGTAACTCCAATTGATAAGCAACCTCTCCCACTCGCTTTAAGATTAAGAAGGGTCCAATAAAGCGAGGGGACAACTTTCCTTTGACTTTGAATCTTCTCATACCCCGGAGTGGTGACACCTTCAAATAGACATAATCTCCCTCTTTAAACTCAAGCAGTCTTCTCCGGGTATCAGCATAATTTTTCTGCCTGGATTGTGCAGTTCTCAAATTCTCCCTTATTTGCTGAACTTGTTCCTCTGCTTCTTGTATAATCTCAGGTCCAAACAATTGTCTTTCACCAGTTTGATTCCAATACAAGGGAGTCCTGCACTTTCTGCCATACAAAGCCTCAAACGGTGACATCTTCAAACTGGCCTGATAGCTATTATTATATGAGAACTCCGCATAAGGCAAACTCTTATCCCAACTTCCACCATGTTTAAGAGCGCAAGCTCTTAACATATCTTCTAACACTTGGTTAGTCCTCTCAGTCTGCCCATCAATCTGGGGATGGTAAGCCGAGCTAAAATTCAATCTTGTATCCAATGACTCGTGCAACTTCTTCCAATATCGAGAAGTAAATTGTGATCCCCGGTCTGACACAATCTTCTTTGGTACACCATGCAGGCATACAATCCGTGCCATGTACAACTCTGCCAACTTAGCTCCTGAATAAGTGGTCTTCACTGGAATAAAGTGGGCTACCTTGGTTAGCCTGTCCACAATCACCCATATAGAATCATATCCTGCTGGAGTGCGGGGTAGTCCAACAATAAAATCCATGCCAATCTCTTCCCATTTCCACTCAGGTATCTTTAGTGGATGCAATAGTCCGGCTGGCCTTTGGTGTTCAGCTTTAACTCTTTGGCATACATCGCACATAGCCACATGTGCAGCCACATCTCTCTTCAATCCATACCACCAATACTTTTGCTTCAAATCTTGATACATCTTTGTGCTCCCAGGGTGGATAGAATAAACTGAATCATGTGCCTCCTTCAATATGGTTTCCCGAAGACTATCAATATCGGGAACACAGATCCGATTCCTGAACCATATCGTGCCTTACTCATCCTCCGTGAACTCCGGGCCTCTACCTTCAGTAATAAGATCCTTGATCTCTTGAATCTTAGCATCACCACTCTGACCTTTACGAATTTCTTGCTCCAAGGTAGGTTCCAATTCAATAGTCACTCCTTCCGTATGTGTAACAATTCCCAGGTTGAGCCTCTCAAAGTCTTTTGCCAATTCATCAGGTAGCTGGACAACGAAAGCGGAGTGAACATGCTCCTTCCGGCTCAAGGCATCTGCAACCAAATTCACCTTGCCTGGGTGATAGTGAATCTCCAAGTCATAATCCTTAATAAGCTCCAACCAACGGCGTTGCCTAAGGTTGAGATCCTTCTGAGTAAATATGTACTTCAAACTCTTATGATCCGTGTATACTTGGCACTTAGTTCCCATAACGTAGTGTCTCCAAATCTTAAGTGCATGCACAACTGCAGCCAATTCCAAATCATGAGTGGGGTAGTTCAATTCATGCTTCCTCAACTGACGAGATGCATAGGCAATCACATGACCATCTTGCATAAGCACACATCCAAGTCCTTGGCCACATGCATCACAATAAATGTCAAATCCCTTCTGCAGATCTGGCATAATCAGTACTGGAGGTGACATCAATCTCTCCTTCAATTGATCAAAACTCTCTTGGCATTTCTCATCCCACTTGAATTCTCTTCCTTTCTCCAAAAGCGAGGTCATGGGCTTGGCAATCTTAGAAAACCCTTCAATAAATCTCCGATAATATCCTGCGAGTCCCAAGAAACTCCGAATCTCAGTGACTGTAGTGGGCACTCTCCACTCCATAATCTCCTTGACCTTAGCAGGATCCACTGCTATTCCTCCATTAGAAATAATATGACCAAGAAATGGCACCTCGCCAATCCAAAACTCGCACTTGCTGAACTTAGCGTAGAGTTGATTATCTCGTAACTTCTGTAGCACCAACCTTAGATGTTCTTCATGGTCACTCTCATTCTTAGAATAGATAAGAATATCGTCGATGAATACCACGACGAATCTGTCCAAATACTCCATAAACACTTTGTTCATCAAATTCATGAAATAAGCCAGTGCATTGGTCAATCCAAATGACATAACAGTAAACTCATATAATCCATATCGAGTCGAGAAAGCCGTCTTGGGAATATCCGATGGTCTAATCCTCATCTGATGGTAACCGGATCGGAGATCAATCTTCGAAAATACTCTTGCTCCTCGCATCTGATCAAATAAATCCTCAATACGGGGCAACGGATACTTGTTCTTCACCGTAACATCATTAAGAGATCTATAATCCACACACATCCGTTGCGATCCATCCTTCTTCTGCACAAATAACACCGGCGCTCCCCAAGGTGAAGAACTTGGACGAATGTTACCAGCCTCTTGTAACTCCGTTAACTGCTTCTTCAGTTCCTTCAACTCCTCTACGGACATTCTATATGGCCGTTTAGAAATAGGGGCGGTTCCAGGTAAGAGATCAATAACAAACTCAACTTCTCTATCAGGTGGCATCCCTGGTAACTCCTCTGGAAAGACATCCGGAAAATCTCTAACCACCCGGATGTTGTCACCAACAAACTCCTCAGGCATAAAGAACATTGCACGCATGGATGAGGAGGTTACTGCAATATTAACTTGAAACCTTTCTCCTTTAGTGGTAGTGAGTTCTATGGTACCTCTACCACATGCTATAACGGCCTTTGCCTTTCTTAGCCATGACATACCAAGGATCAAATCTATACTGCTTGACTCTAATATTATAGCAGTAGCTCCAAATTCTCTACCCATAATGGTTAATGTCAATCTACGTGTCATTTGATTCGCCTCAACAGGCCCTTTAGGTGTAATTACTATCAGGGTTTTCTCATATTTAGCAGTGGTATTTCATTTGTGTTGGCATAACGAGCAGACATGAATGAATGTGTAGCACCAGAATCAAATAATATTGTTGCAGGAATTGCATTAACATAAAACATACCAATTACGAGGTCCCCACCATCAGGAGTATCATCAACGCTGACTTGATTCACCCTGGCTATAGAATATCCCTTGCTAGGGGTCTGTTGCTTGTTCTGGGCTGGAGTAGTAGTAATCCTCTGTGGGCAGACATTTGCATAATGACCAATCTTCCCACACTTGAAACATTGAGTGCCCGGACTCTGTCCTGCAAACTTCGTCGGGGTGCCCGTGGGAGTAGCCTGTCGAGGAGGTGTCCTCAGTGGTGATTGCTGAACTGGGCGTGGTCCTCCTGGTCAAGTCGGTGTACCCTGTGGTGAACTGTAGCGAGGACGAACACTGCTGCTACCCTGTCCCTGTGAGATAGCCTTCCTCTTCAAATCTCCCAACTGAACACGCTTGTGTTCAATAGCCAGGGCCTTATCCAACAGTCTCTGAAATGATGGAAAAGTGTGTGCAACTAGAGCATACTGGAGTGGTCCATTAAGTCCTTCAATGAAATGCTCCTGCTTCCTCTCGTCTTCAGCAACTTCTTCAGGGGCATATCTGGATAACTGAATAAACTTGTCACGGTACTCGCTGACTGACATACTTCCTTGCTTCAGCGACAGAAATTCCTTCTTCTTGATTTTTATCATACCAGCTGGAATATGGTAGTTCCTGAATTGCGTACTGAACTCTGCCCAAGTAATAGTATCTGCAGCATCATGGGCAGCAGTATAAGAATCCCACCAGTCAGCAGCAGGACCAATCAGACGTCCAGAGGCATATAAAACCTTCTCTCGGTCAGTGCATTGTGCAATATTCAGCATCTTCTCAATTGACTTCAGCCAATCATCTGCATCAAGTGGATCTGGCGAGCTGGCGAAGGTCGGTGGCTTATGGCTCATAAACTCCCGGTGCTTATCACGGGGTGGAACTGGTGGTGGTGGAGGTGGAGGCAGTGGTACTTGTTGCTGTTGTTGCTGTTGTTGCATTTGCTGTTGTAGCTGCTGTTGTTGCGCCCTCCTTTCTTGGCGTATCTCATCTCGCTCCTGGCGCAACTCCTGTCGTATATCCTCTCTTTCCTGACGCATCTCCTGGCGTTCTTGTTGCATCTGGGCACGCATATCAGCCATGGTGTCCGCCATTTGCTGCATCACCGCCATCTGAGCAGCAACCAGTGGGTCAACTCCGCCTGGTGGAGGATTAGGAGGATTCATCCCTGCAGGCTGTGGCTGAGGTTGTCTTCGAGTGTGTTGGTTAGGAGGCAAATCAATTCCACCACCCCTCCTGGTATTGACCATCTGAGTTAGATACATATGGTAAGAAAAAGCAGTAGACAAGGCAGTAATTACAATCATGTTACTTTGGGGGATTTATTAGCTAAGCAGTTTAATATTTCACCCACTATAGCTAATTCAATACCTTATGTTGGTACATGCTAAGATGTCCATCTATAATAATTCAATCAATCAAAGAAGCAAATCAGACATTTAGCATCAGCACAATCAACCAACATTTTTTTTAAGAAAATAATTTTAATTTTTGTTTTGGGTTCCCTAACTCTTAAGAATGTCATAGGGGTAGGGATTCCAAGGTTTGAAATCCATCTTGTCTCAGAGTAGAAAAGGTAAGAATGATCAGAGTAGAACAGTAGAAGGTGAGACAGGATCAAGATAAGTGTAGAAAGAATCAGAGTAAGGTGAGTGTAGAATGAATCAGAATGAGATAAGTAGGTAAGGGTTTGTCCAGTCTATCTAGGTTTCGTCCTACAGTCAACATTTCCTCTGATACCACTTCTGTAACACCCGGTTTTAAAGAACAAAGCCGGGTGCATCTCATACATGCGCCAAGAAGACAACATATATAATAACAGAGTGTATAGAGATAAATGTCATAAAACATCAGAGTATTTATTACATAGCGGAAGTCTTATTACAAAATAAAATAATAAAGATAAAACGAACTAAGGATCGATGGCGCCAATGTCGACTGAGAAACGCCACCTAGATCAGATCGAACTCCTTAGTGTTAGGCAGCTCCTCTTCAACCACCTGTTCTTCTCTTGTGGGGGGGGGGTGTGAGACAGCAAGAGTGAGCTCACATACGTTCATAGCTCAACAAGTCGTGGGGAACAATGTGGCATGAACTCACCAAAGGTGGGAGTTCATGTAGTGTAAGGCTGATCAATGAAATAAAGGCTAAGGCTGAGCATTGCTTTTATAAGTTGGTCAAAATTTTATTAGCAATTACTAAGTGTAAGTAAATACCAAACCTTAATAATAATAAAGAACAGTAATAGTAAAATAATCCCAAATGCGATGCAAATGTCAAATTGAATTTAAGTTCCATAATTAATCATGTGAGGGTCCGAGCCGCTCTTGACCGTGAGCACGGCTAGTATACTAGTTTTACACTCTGCAGAGGTTGCGCATCTTTACCCACAAGTCGTGTATCCCATGTCGCCTGGGTTTGCAAGGCCCTTAGACACTACCGAGGTGAATGGCTAGGGATCCACTACGAGGCCTTTACAAAGTTCCACTAGCTTCCGAAAACCCGCTACAGTTTATAGGAAGATCCAGTGCAGGGTTCCTGGCTGACAGCCATCGCAGCAAAATCAACCAGGGACCTCCCTACACTGACCTCTCCCCTACTGCCCTTGCCCCTTTCGGGTAAGGTAGTCTTCCACTAGCTTTCCTAATTAGTCAGCCAAGGGCGTCCCATTAAACCCTTGTGGTAGCACTGTTTTCCCGGGTGGTCGCTCCATGTTCCCATTAATTTAATGATCTTAACATGAACAATAATAATAACAAGATAATAATAGAATAATCATGAATAATGAATCTCCATACCCAATCCACATAAAGCAATAGCATGTACTACCCAAAAATATTCCAGGGGTGAACAAGGTATAGAGGTAATCAAAACCGGGGTACATAAAGGATCCCATCAAAATTAACCTATGCAGATCATTAAAATTAATAAGAACATGGCTGGGAAAAGTAAGTGATCAAGGGCACAACTTGCCTGTAATGAGCTCCTGCTCAGCTACTTCTACTTGCTGAACCTCAGTTTCCACAGTGGCTTGCTCGTCTACTCGCATCAACACAATACATACATAGTATAGCCAAAATCAACATCACACCAAACAGATCAATGAAATATACAGTAAAAATCTACACATCAAAATGAAACCATAGGAACTGGAATCACTGAATTTGGAGTTATATACTTCAAGTTATGAATTTCTGTAGCTTTTATGTATTTACTACAAGATTAGGTATTAGATAAATTTAAATGAGCCTTTCATGCCAAAACAGAGGCACTAATGTGTAGACAATATTATTACAAAAATTTAGGAACTGGAATGACTCAATTTGGAGCTAAAATGAATTTTCTATGCATTTTACAAGTTTCTAGATTTGTTTTTGTATTAAAAATGAATTTCTAATATTAATTTCTCTGTTTTTAATACTCTCGGGACTGGGCGTCAAATTCCAGAAAACACAGGGGCCTCGGGGTAAGTTTTCCGTGACACAGTGAATAGGGCGCTCTGGATGGCGGGTTGATTCTACGAAAGCAGGGGGTCTCTTTAGAAAAACTGCCCCGCGAAGGGGTACGGGGTGATATAGGCCGTCGGATCTGAGATCTACGGCCCAGATTAGAGCAACAGTACACTGAACCGGTATGCAACTTGCACCGACCGATCCAAGATCGACGCTCCCGATTTAATGAGATCCCGAACCACCGCTGGTCATCGATCTACCATCCGACGGTCACGATCCAACGCGGCGAAGGGGTACGCTACTTCTAATCGCAGCCGTTCAACAAAAGATCAACGGCGCGCAAGCCTTCTTCTACCCTGGTGACCGAGCGCGACGGCGCCTGCTTCCACGGCGTCCCGCTCGCCGGAGCACCGACCAATCGGCCACAAACCCGCCCGAATTTCCAATCCAACCGAGCCACACTAAGCCGAAGGTAGGGCGAACCCGATGGAGCCCCCAATTTAATGTTTGACTAACGCTACCGTCCTGGCCACGGAATGGGGCGGATTCGCGGTGGCGCATGAATTCCGGTGAGCAATTCTCGGGGTTCTTGTAAACTAACCTCAATTCGAGTTGGTGCAACACGATGGGAGTATGAAAACGAATGCCGTTGAGGGAGCCATACCGAGGATGATGCGCGTAGGCGGGCGATCCACGGCGCGAGCGGCGAGCCAATCTTCCCAGCTGGACACCAGCATGAAATTGGGCCGCTCCTCCGCACCAGTTGCGCTGGTGCACCACCGTATAGAATCCCCGGCCGCGGTCGAGCTCCCAAGGCGATGTCTAGGCGCGATACGGCAAGAAGACAGCCACGGCGGTCGCTCTCTCCTCACCAAGATTTCTAGCGGGGCGTGGATTTCTTACGGTGATAGGGGTGTGCGAGCGAGAAGGGTAGAGCGGCGCGGTTCAAATAGCCCTAGACCCGGTCTCGGAGGCCGTTCCCTTCTTCCTATCCTCACGCACGAAACCAGGGCGAGCTTCCGTGCACGGCGCCCGCGTTGTTGACGCGAAACAGAAGAAGCGAAGAAGGGGGAAGGGATAAAGATGACAGACGGGGCCCACACGGCAGAGAGTCAGCGCGCGTGGGAGGCGAGACCGACATGCGGGACCCACTGTCGGCGCGAGCGTGCGGAGGCAGATCCCAGGAATGGGCCGAGCGCGGAACACTCCCCCCCTGGTGGGCCGAATTACCATCTGGCGGCCCAGGTAAGCTTTTCTTCTTTTTCTTTTTATTTTTCTGTTTTCTTTCTTTTAAATTTGAATTTGAATTTAGTTTTCAACCCTTGTGCACATTTGTTATCAAACCATATTCTGGAATATGAAATACAAATTTTTGGAATATATTTACATTATTTTCTTTATTTTCATAACATTTCTCTTCTTCCTTTAAACCCTAGTTTTCAATGTGGCTTAATCAAGCTTCCAATAATTATTACCTTATCATTTTTTTATCTTTATGGTTTTATTTAATGCACAACACATAAAACTCCAACAAATGCATTTTTTTCTTTATTTTAGAATAATTGTTTTATTTAGTCACTCTCAATTACATAGGTGCTCTTTTTATGATGCAAATGAAACACACAAAATGAGGAACTCTCTTTATTACTCTTGGTATACAACTTGAGTATTACACACATAAACAGCTTCGGTACATGCGTCTCACTCCTAGAGTGAAACGTTTGTTTCTCTCGAGGAAGACCGCTATGCACATGAGGTGGCATAAAGATTGTACAGACAGACAAGATGGGTTAATGGTGCACCCGTTAGATGGTGATGCATGGAAGGCTCTTGACAAATTTGATCCAGATTTTGCCAGCGATGCAAGAAACGTTCGTATCGGCTTGGCAACTGATGGTTTCACACCGTTCAATATGACCGCTGCGTCGTATTCATGTTGGCCTATCATTGCCATACCGTACAACCTTCCACCTGCTCTTTGCATGAAATATGAGTTTATATTCCTATGTCTTGTTATACCTGGGCCTGAGCATCCTGGCGTACGCCTCAATGTGATGCTTCAACCACTGATTGAAGAGTTAAAGAAGCTATGGCAAGGTGTGGAAGCCTATGACTGCTTCAAGAAGCAGAAATTCAATCTTCGTGTTGCATATCTGTTCTCGGTTCATGATTTTATGGCGTATGGTATTTTCTCTGGATGGAGCATGCATGGTAGATTGACGTGTCCTTATTGTGCTAAAGATATAGATTGTTTTTGTCTTAGTGCGGGTGGCAAGATATGTTACTTTGATTGCCATAGATGTTTTCCTCCTCCACAAGGTGTAGCCACCTCTCCTCCCTTGGATCTCCATCGAGTTGGTGCAAGCCTCTAATTGGAGAATTAGTGGGAGGAAGAAGAAAGCGGTGAAGAAAGAACTTAATGTGATCATGTGTTTATTTTGTATTTTGTGCTGCAATTGCATTTGATTATCCGTTCACCTAGGCGAATTGGTAGTAGTGCTGTCCTAATTTTGGTGGTAGGCAGACAGCAGTAGTGTGGGTAGTTTCTGGGATTTTTGTGGGGGTAACTAGCTGTAATCACTGTGAAAATCATGTATAGCTTTGTCATATCTTTCCATAGAGTACTTATGTGTTCGATTCGGTGGAATATTATAGGAGATATCGCATTTTGAACTCAGCTAGGTTGTTGTCCAAAAACTGAACGCAGGGTGTACTTTGTCGGCTATTTGGGGCCATCGAGATGTTGGAATTTAATTATCTTTTGAATAAAAACTTGTAGGGAATTTTATGTAGATATTTCTGGAGTTTTTGTTTGATATCACTGCTGTTATAATTTTAAAGTTATGAAATTATCAAGCAGCGCCGCTGCAGTTTGGTGGGTGATGGGGAGAGTTGTTGCTCGCGACGAGTTAGAATTGTGTGTAGGTGCGGCATTGTTTATTAGCGATTGTTATGTAAATATGTGCACTAAGTGGTGTGTCAAAAACAGGTGGTGGACCTCCAGATCATACTTAGTACCTTTCCAAATCCTCGGTGAAGGCAAGTAAAAACAGTGATGGTTTATACCATTTGGTTGTATTATGTGTCCTCTTCTGGATTCATATATGTATCGAATGTGTTTATTATCGAATTCTATTATAAGAATTGTTGTTTGAAGTTATTCATGTTCTACTTTTTAAAATATGTTGAGGGTATTGTTCGAGCATGTTATATGTGTTGATTCTTATTTTGAGCAAGTGTAAGTATCTATTTAACACATGTTAAATGGGGTGGACTTATGTTGGTTTGTCATGCATAGTGCATCCATCATTCTTTGCATTGATGTTTCATCGCGATCATTTGGTCCGACCGTACTGGTACAATAAGCATGGTATGTTGCCCGAGGAGGGGTATGATGCAGCTTCGTATCCCTAAAGGTATGAAGGCAGAAGTCATTATTGCATTTGTAGTCATGTGCACTGATGAGGAATATGTGGAACCTGTCATGGATATGTTAGTATTGTGGATATTCTCTTTGTGATTTTGGAACTGGGTGTTTGGTACTTTGTATACTTACTGCACTCTAATATTTAAGAAAGGAGTTGTGAACTCTATGGTTGGTAAAACACTATTTTTTTACGTTGTCCAACTGTTGCTTGATCATTTTACTTGCTGAGATGTTTCATCTCACTCTTGCATTGTTTGATGTTGGCTCTTGAACTTGCTTGGGGAAAGGAGGGAAGTAGCAGCACGATCACTACACCTCTAAACAACTTTACCACTGCTTAGTAATGATTTTAATCAGGGGCTTCAGGTCAAGGATTTTGGTCATTTTTAAATAGTGTGTGCAAGTGGTCTAATATGTTCTAGTCATTATGGTGGTTGTATTTTTGGTTAGCTGAATTAATCTTGTTTTGAATGTTTACTTTTCTCTTGCATCATGATTATACACTATGGATTACCTTTCTCTTGCATCATGTTTGAACACTGTGGTTTCCTCGTTATGCAACTTCCAAGGGAGTTGCTGCCGAATTTTTCCTATCCAATTAAAATATAATGATCTTATGGTGTCCCAAATCACGGGTTTTTGCCACCCGTGATCTTATGGTGTCCCACTAGCTTTCCTAATTAGTCAGCCAAGGGCGTCCCATTCCACCCTTATGGTGTCACGTGTTTCTCAAGTTAAGCTCCATGTTCCAATTAAAATATAATGATCTTGACATGAACATAAAATAACATAACAAAATAATTGGAACATGGATACAATAAAATATTAACCCAAAATCATATAAAGAAATAGCAAAAACTACTCAAGTGATTCAGGGGTAAACAACGTAAAAGGATAAATAGACTAGGGTGACCTATTGGGTCCCATCAAAATTAACCTATGCATTGGATAATGATAATAAAGAATATTATTGGGTAACAAAAGTGGATCAAGGGCACAACTTGTCTGGCACTTGAGATTCCAGTTACCAGGGTGATTCTTCAGATCCTCGTGACCGCACTGCTAGTCATAGCAATACAAACAGACATGGTGTAGACAACATTAACATCACACCAAACATAATAATATACTGCATAATAATGATCTATGCGTCGTTACGAGATCGTGGGTTCGAGAACCACTAAAATCAAGCTACGGTTAACGATTAAACTATGTTATAACTCGGTTAGTGTAAATCATATGAGGGATTATTCTATAAATAATTAACTCAACATTAGTTTAAATTATAGCTTGACTAAATTATAATTATGAACAAGTTGGCTTTGATTAGAAGAGTTAATCTAGTAGACATAGGATAAATAAATATCTAACTTTAAAAGTATGTGGCATGGTATAATTAATGTTGTTATTGCATAGTAAATATTTATACGGGACTAACGCAACTTGAACGGATCAAATCGGAGTTAAAACGGAGGAGTTATGAATTTCCTAAGGTTTTACATATTTGATATAATATTAATTAGGAAATAAATTTTATTATTGTTTTTATGTCAAAACAAAGACACTAGGTGATAGACAATATTATTACAAAATAAATGTCCCTAGAATGAATTAATTTGGAGCTAGGATGGATTAAATATGAATTTCCCAAGTTTATTGATTTATTTGTGTACTAAAAATCAATTTCTATACGTATTTACCTAATTTCTTTGTTCTCTGGGCTGAGCACTAAATATAGAGAACCGCGGGGGCCGAACGAGAAATTTTCCCCAGACTCACGGAACGCCTGGGATGGACTGCGGGTTGTTTCTATAATATTCTAGGGGCTCATATGAAAGACGGCCAGCCGAAGGGGTTATGAGTGGATTCTCTGGGCTGAGTTTATTGATTTATTTGAGGTCTCTATTTTTAGGAACCACCAATCTGTCTTTGAACCATAGTATCTCATTGCTGTCTTGACGAAAGCACTTATACTTCTCCATTTTCTGATTAAGATTCTCTTTGATGATTTGCACTCCCTTGTCACTGAGTTGGGCCATAATAATCTGGTCTAACAAGGTTGGTTCAACAGAGATGTGAGATAAGGTACCAGAAGGAATCACTTCGATCCTCATCTTACTCAACTCATCACACAAGGTATTGATGCGAGAATCCATCACCATACAGTTGCATTGTGACTTTCGACTTAAGGCATCTGCAACCACATTGGCCTTCCCCGGGTGGTAGTGTACTTCCAAGTCGTAGTCCGTGATTAGTTCTCACCATCTTCTGTGCCTCATGTTGAGATCATCCTGAGTAAAGATGTACTTGAGGCTCTTGTGATCTGTATAGATGTCGCAGTGGGTTCCCATCAAGTAGTGCCTCCACATTTTCAATGCATGAACCATGGCTACCAACTCTAAATCATGGGTAGGATAATTTTTCTCATTAGGTCTGAGTGCTCTTGATGCGTAGGCAATGACTCGGTTGTCTTGCATCAAAACACAACCCACTCCAGTGCTACGGGCATCACAATACACATCAAACAGCTTCTTGTTGTTAGGCTGCGCTAACACAGGTGTTGTGATCAGATGTTGCCTCGAAGTGTGGAAGGCATCTTCACATTTCTGGCCCCATTCAAATTTTGCTCCCTTCTTCATCAATTCTATCATGGGCTTCACGATTCGAGAGAAATCTGGAACGAATCACCGATAATACCTAGCCAATCCTAGAAAACTCCAAATCTTGCGAACAGTTATTGGCGGCTTCCAATTCATCACCTCTTGCACCTTATCTGGATCAACAGCTATTCCTCCCTCAAAGATAGTGTGACCCAAGAATTTAATCTCCTTCAACCAAAAATCACACTTGGACAATTTGGCATAAAGATGGTGCTCCCTCAGACGTTGGAGTACTGTGTGCAAGTTTTTAGCGTGTTTTGCTATAAGGCCCAAAATTGGTATAAGAAAAAAATAACAATAATAATAAAATAAAAAAAGAAATAAAATAGTAAATTCAGATATCTCAAATTATACTTGAGTGTTGAAATTTGAGGACTGAATTTTGAAAACCAAGAATTATTTTAGAAAAGAAGTAATAGAAAAGTTTTCCATTCAACTAAATGATTATGCATTTCATTAAATGATGCACCATAAGCATTCATTTACATGAATATTTAATTTGAAGTAACTTTTAATTCTTGTCTCATAATCAAAATACTATTTTCCTAAAAAGAAAGGAACAATACGATTGTGTTTCATATTTCAAACATTTATCAATCAAATAAATTAATTAGAATAAATATATATCTATTGCATCATAAATGATTTTTAATATGTATTAAAAATTTGAATTCTTAAACTTTATCTGGGATTTGAATTTGAAATTTATAAACCAAAAGGATATAGAAAATAGAAAATGAGAAAGGAATTTTTAATGAAACCATTTATTCCTCCCATAAATAAATAATAAGGAAAAGGATAAAAATATATTATCATAAATAGTAAGGTTTATATTCACAGTGGTACTAATTTTGACACTTGGAATCTGAAATTAAAAATGAGGATTTGAATTTGGACTTAAATGCTTCAAAAATGAAAATAGAAATAAAAGAAAAGAGAAGGAAAATACTATATAAAGAAAATAAATATATAAATAAACATATTCTTTTTATATTAGTATTTGAATTTGTGCATTTAGACTAGTTGTGAAACTCACAACAAAATTTGAATTCAAATTTGAAATCTAAAAAAAATAAAAAGGAAAAGCAAAATATAAAAAAACGGGGGAAGCGCTTGAGTGGGCCTGAACCTCGCTTTCGGCCCATCCAAGGAAGCACCCCGCGCAGCCCACCTCACTTTTGCGCCGATAGGTGGGACCCACGGGTTAGCCATCCGTCGTGCATGGGCCGTGGGGACTTTCATTGACATCGTGGCCCTTAACTCCTCTCCTTCGCGCGTGCGCCCGTGGTTGTGGGGTGCTCTCCACTGACGTGTGGGGCCTGCTCGGCAACTATTACTTGCATCCACGAAGCAATCCAGTCTCCGCGCTGCGCTAGGGGGTGCACCTGTCATCACTTTGGCGCGACCGGGACAACAGAGCTCACAGAGATTCGTGGGTAACCGGCGTAACAACCCTCTATGGGTCTTCTGGCCCCAGCTGGGCGTTCTCGGTTCTGCGCTAGCATAAGGAGGTGTGAGCGCCCTGGTCATGCCCTTTACCACCCGTCATTCCGTGAAAACCACACCACCCGTGAAGCCGTGGGAGCAGTCGTGCCGCACCGCCGGTGAAACCCCTCCACGCCGATGTTCAATGCCCTACACGTGGTCATGTGGGTGCCCTAACGTCCGGGGGATCCATCCGTGCCTTCACGGTGAGCTGGGCGACCCCGAATTAGGGGGAATTCCACGTCGGAGTACGCGCCAAGGCGGAACTACCTCCTCCCCGTGGTCGGCTCGCTAGCGCAGACGATCCCCGGTAAGAACACCTCGCCTAGACCCGCCTTCATACCCGTACCATGTGGACCGATTGAATTGAGGTTTCTGTTTAGCGCGCAGAACAGACACTTATTAAAACCGAGAAATTTATTTAGAAAATGATTTTCAATATAAAATTCATTGCAGAAACTTGTTAAATTCCTAGAAAATTCATATTAAGTCCAAATTGATCCATTCCGGTTCCTATAATTTTGTATTAATATTGTCTATTACTTGGTAACACTGTTTTAGCATGAAACCATACCAGAATTGATTACTCAATTAATTTTGTAGCAAGCACATATGAACTTCGAAAATTCATAACTTCTTCATTTTAATTCCGAGTTGACCTGTTCCAGTTGCATTAGCTTCATATGATAATTTACTATGCAATAACAACATTAATTGTGCCATGTCTCATTCTTTTATAATTAGATCTTTATTTAAATTATGTTAGTTAGTCTTGTTAATCTGCTTATCATTATAATCTACTAAAATATGATCTATGGTCAATTTATAATTTAGATTAAAGTTGAATTAATTACTACTTTAGGTTATCTTTTCTCTGGGATTATAAAATAAATAAAGAACCTAGTTTTAATCATTTAATCACATCATAACTTGATGATAGTACCTCCGATTTTAATGGTTCTCGAACCCACAATCTCGTAGCGGCGCGTAGATCAATATTATACATTTTATTCTTATGTTTGGTGTGATGTTAATTTTGTCTATATCATGTTTGTTTGTATTGCTACGACTAGCAGCGAGGTTACGAGTCACTTGAAGAGCAAGTTGGTACTTGGAATCTCAAGTCCCCGACAAGTTGTGCCCTAAACCCTAAACCCAATATTGTTCTTTATTATCTATCAATGCATAGGTTTAATTTTGATGGGACTAATAGGTCACCCTAGACGGGTTATCCTTTTTACCTTGTTTATCCCTGAATCATTTGGGTTGTTATGCTATTGCTTTACATGGTTTTGGGTTAATATTTTGTTATATCCATGTTCCAATTATTCTATTATGTTATTTATGTTCATGTTAAGACCATTAATTTTAATTAGAACATGGAGCTTAACTTGAGTAAAACATGCCACCACAAGGGTGGAATGGGACGCCCTTGGCTGACTAATTAGGAAAGCTAGTGGAAGACTACCTTACTCGAAAGGGGAAAGGGCAGTAGGGGAGTAGGCATGCAGGGAGGTTCTCGGGTTGATTTTGCTGCGATGGCGGTCAGACGAGAGATTCTTGCAATTGCTCTTCCCGGAAACTGTAGCGGGTTTTCGGAAGCTAGTGGAACTTTGTAAAGGCCTTGTAGTGTTACCCTGCCTCGCTTCCTTGGTAGAGGTGTATGGGACTCTTGACCCCTTGGCACATGGGTAACATGACTTGTGGGTACCGGGTACAACCTCTGCAGAGTGTAAAACTGGTATACTAGACAAGCTCATGGTCAAGAGCAGCTTAGGACTCTCGCATGATTAAATTATGGAACTAAATTCAATTTGTCATATGCATTGCATGGAGATATTTATTACTTTTGTTCTATTATTCTTATGATGGTTTGGTATTTACTTACATCTAGTAATTGCTAATAAAATTTGACCAACTTATTAAAAGCAATGTTCGGCTTTAACCCCTATTGTTGATCAACCTTACACATCACATGAACTGCCACCTTTGGTGAGTTCATGCACATTATTCCCCACAACTTGTTGAGCGATGAACATGTGTGAGCTCACCCTTGCTGTCTCACACCCCCACAGGAGAAGAACAGGTGGCTCAAGTGGAGCCACACAGTGAGGAGTTCGATTTGATCTAGGTGGCATCTCCCAGTTGACTTTATGGCGCCAAGGATGGACTTTAGTTTGTTCTATATTTATCATTTATTTTGTAAGACTTCCGCTATGTAATAAGTACTTTGGTGTTATTGTGACATTTATCTCTATAGACTCTGTTATTATATGTGTTGTCTTCTTTGGCGCATATATGAGATGCACCCGGCTTTGTCCCTTAAATCCGGGTGTGACAGAAGTTGTATCAGTGGAATGTTGACTGTAGGACGAAACCTAGAAAGAACTGGACAACCCTTACCTACTTACCTGCGCTACTCTGATTCTTTGTGAACTTTTCTTAATCTTTTCTCATCTATTTCCACTTTACTCTGATTACTCTTACCTTTTCCTTCTAAAGACAAAAGTGGATTTCACACTTTGAAATCCTATGCCTAAAGTGACTTTACGAATACGAGACTTACTCTTAGGAACAAATACAAACTATTTTTATAGGTATTTATACGCTTGAGTGTTTGTTCTTGTGATATTTGTCTGATTTGGATCTTTGATTGAGTGTGATGAGTCGTGGAGTAATGTCCACAATTACATCTACATATACATATAGGCATAAATATAAATAAATAAAATTCATGAGATAATTAAACAACCTAGATTATCCTCCATTAAGGTGTATCTATTCTAGATAGAATCCTTTAAGTTGAGGTAAAAAAATAAAAAAAACTCTATCTTATCCTAATAGCTTCATCTTATGTTAAAAAAAATTATCTTATCCTTATAAATTGTTTATAAGATAAACTAGACCAACTGAGAATACCCCACTAGAATATATCAAATAGATCCATCTTATCTTGAAATGTTCTCTCTTATTTTAATAGATCCATCTTTTCTCGAAAAGATTCTATCCTATCCTAATATATCTAACTAATCTCAAAAGATTCCATCTTATTCTTAAAGACTCATCTTGTCCTAATAAGCATACTTATCCCCACCACTTTGCTTATCTCATAATACTGTAACAAACATGATCTATTCCAAAATAAATTAAGTAGATCTTATCTAGTCTAATCTGTTTACACCAATTTAATTTTGATCCCATCTAATCAGATCAGATATAATCTAATGGACAAACATGTTAGATAATACTGGTAAAATAAGATTGGATCCTACTCTTATAAATATGTTTTAATCTAAATTGGATTCTTAGTCCAACCTGGCCATATGCAACTACCTTAACCATCCGACAGTTGCAAAACCCCTCTATTTTGACCTAACAGATATTCTGACTTACCTACATCATATAATCCATCCTATCTCAAAAGATTCTAACATATCCTAATAATATATATTGTTGGGGGCCTTCGTCTCCGAAGGTCCTCAAAAACAAGACTAACAATGTTTCCCAAGTATAATATATGTACAGGAACCTTCGGACTCAGAATGAAGCTGTACACAATATGAAAAGCATGGGCGGGATGAAGGCTGAATCAGTCCTGAAGCTACGCATAGGGAAGCTTCGGCTCGGCAGAGGAAAACGGAACCGACTTAAAGAGGAAAAGCCTATCTAGTCCTCAATGGATTGTCCTTAAGTCCATAGTAAACATAAAGGGCATGAATGTAATTTTACACAGGCTGCGTCCTATGTCTATAAATAGATGAACAGTACAACCGTACTATTCACACTGACTTGTATTCACTCGTGCGTCACACTTGGACTTTTGCCTTCTGTCAAGCCGAAGGTACAAATGTAATTCAATATTATTCAAATTCATTCATGAGGATATAGAAAAGATATATTAATGATGTCATATAATTATTTATGCCATTTCTCATGTTTCATATGCTTCTTCTTTCATTAATATATACTGCTATGATGAAGGTACGTCCTTCATGACCTTCGTCTGAAGATCATTATATCCCAAGGGAAATAATGCTTCGAAGGACGAAGAACTTTAACCATTAAAATTTTGTGTTGCCTTGTTCTTAACTCATAGCATTTGAGAACAAGTCCCCAACATTGGCGCCCACCTCCGGTGAACTCAATTGACCACCTTCGGCAAGCTGTGACCTTCGTCATGCTGCCGAAGAAAACTTCTTCTGGGCTAGGGGCAGCACTGTAGCCATTGGACGTCAACCAGGACACACTGCGTGAAGCTTGAACTCAAAAGAGGAAGGCTACAAGTCCAACACCCCAGGAGGAGGAGCTGGACCAGGAGATAAGGGATCTCGAAGCTATCCTTCAGCAGGTAAAAAGGAAGAGAGAGAAGATGCTTCGTCTTTTCGATCTGCAAAAGAAGATCGATGAAGCTGCTGAAGAAATACGTCATCTTACTCAAGATGACTAGGACTGAGGACCTCCACAAAGAGAGCTTCGTCAAGAAAATTCCTACAATGATGATGATTGGTATGACGATTTCCATCATGGAATTTTGCTTTTGATGATGCTTCTCCTCTATCAGCAGAACTGCAGGCTACCCCATGGCTCCCATCATACAAGCCACCTCAACTCCCCATGTATGATGGACACTCAGATCCGAAGCAGTTCCTGATGAGCTACGAAGCAACTATATCTTCGTACGGAGGCAATATCGCAGTCATGGCAAAATCCTTTGTCATGGCAGTCTGAAGTGTGGCCCAGACATGGTATTCCTCTCTCAGGCCAGGGATGATCACGTCATGGCAGAGGCTTAAGCACATGCTGGTCACCAGTTTTCAAGGGTTTCAGACGAAGCCAGTCACTGCTCAGGCCTTGTTCCAGTGCACCCAAGACCATGAGGAGTACCTTCAGGCATATGTCCGAAGGTTCTTACGTCTGAGAGCACAAGCGCCTACAGTGCCCAATGAAATCGTCATTGAGGCTATGATCAAAGGTCTTCAGCCAGGGCCTACGACTCAATACTTCGCCAGGAAACCCCCCAGACTCTGGAGAAGCTGCTTCAGAAAATGGATGAGTACATCCGGGTTGACAATGACTTCCGCCAAAGAAGGGAGGAAGCTTATAGATTTTCTGAGATGACTAGGAGCTTCGGAGGAAGAATCCACCCTAGGCATGTCAGATCAATCCACAGCTCCAGTTAGAACGATGACAAAGGAGGCCAGTTTTAGAGGCCACAACACAGTTCACAATCTTCAGGACAGCAGCAAAGTTCCTTCAGGCCACCAGCTTCAAGGGGCCAAGGCAGTAGGGGTTTCAGAGGAAGATATGGGGAACAGCCCAGGAAAATCTATTGCTTATTCTGTGGTGAAGACAAGGGCCACACTACAAGAACGTGTCAAATCACCATTCAGAAGGAAAAAGAGATTGCCAAAGTAGAAGCCCGACAGAATCAGCCGAAGCAGGTCTTACATACTGCTTCGTGCCTCTCTCCCTACATACCAGAATATGTGGGCAACCAACCTGCAGCCTCTGTTGCTTCAGCAAGCCATTCACAAGCTTTCTAGCCTTAGCTCCCACCACCACCTCCATTACAACCTACTTATACCCAAAGCCAATAGCTAGTAGGGTGCCAACACCCACAACAGCAACGTGACTTTAGGGAGGAGTCCGAAGCTCGTATGGTCAACAACACTATACCAGAATCAAAGCACATCTACTGAGCAATCCTTCTTCTGAAATACTTTTACTCTCTACACCATTTTGCTTTCTGTACAAGGAACAAGCAATGAAAACTTAGTTTTAATTTCTTTTAATGATTCTGCCTGTACCAGAATAATATATATCTTTTTCACAGACTTACGAAGCTCAAAAGTCATTCCTAAGGGAATGCAGAGCCAACATAAATGAAGCTACAAAAGTCGTTCCTAAGGGAGCACAGCGTAAGTTTTTTGCTCAAAAGTCGTTCCTAAGGGAATGCAGAGCTAAAGTTGACGAAGCTACAAAAAGTCGTTCCTAAGGGAGCGCAGTGTAAGTTTTCTGTTCAAAAGTCGTTCCAAAGGGAATGCAGAGCCAAAAACCACCGAAATATAAGGCGAAGAAGTTCAAAAATCGTTCCTAAGGGGATGCAGAAGTTATACCACCGAAATAGAAGGCGAAGAAGTTTAAAAGACGTTCCTAAGGGGATGTAGAACTTATATCACCGAAATAGAAGGTGAAGAAGCTCAAAAGTCGTTCCTAAGAGGATGCAGAGCTTGTGTATTCCAGTGTGGGCGTGTGGATGTGTGTCTTCGGCATCCTCATCATTTTGCATCATATCATCACATCATTTTGCATAACATGACATCATACATCATAGTGCATTAACGACACAAGAATCGAATACGAAGCCAATTTTCGGCAAATGCTTCATCAAAATGAAAATGTGCCAAGGCACGAAATAAGCTTCAGGGAATACAGTTTTATCAGCCTTGTCATGAGAAGGGATCTCTTTCTTTACGAAGCATGAAAAGAAGGGAAGGTGTTTTTTTGCCAAAGGCTCAAAAACGGTATGTGTGTAAATTTCATGTATCGCAAAGAAATAAATTACAATAATTTACATATTCGATTCAATGTTACATACATCAAATGTTACATAGATTCATTACAAAAATGGTCTAATCTTCCTTCATTAATTCTATACATCAAGCTTTTCAAAATGATTATTACAATAAAACTAATTCCTCTCTAAAGACTTTCTCTGCAACTTTGTTCAGTAATTTGTTGACGACTTCGTCGATAATGGATTCAGCCGTGTTTATGATGTTCAATGATTCCTTCATCTCTGGATCAGCTAGGGGATCGTACGGCTCCGGTGGCAGGGATAGTTCAGCTGAAATAGGTAAACAGATCAGTTCAAAGCCATAAAACAAGTACCAAAGCTAAATAATCAAGAAATGGTACCTATACGCCTTTCGCGTTCTATAGCTTCTTCAGCTCGCTTTACTTCTGCCCGAGCGTCGTGGGTGTCTTTTTCACTCTTTTTTATAATCTCATGGGCCAGCTCTCAGCCACCATTCACCCAAACATCATTATAAAATTTCCGACACATTAAAGTTGCTTCGGCTGAAGGATCCTTCGTATCATCTACAGAGAAGGCAGCTTCGGCCTGGGCTACGACCTTAACGTGATCACATTCGGCTCTCTCCAAAATAGCTGAGATTCCCCGCACACCGGAAAACACGCAAATATCCCCATGATCACTCAAAATTTCTTCAAAGGCTTCAGCTTCTCCACTTATCCACTCAACAACGCCTTTAGGGTTGCCTCGTTTGAAGTTTTCTTCAGCAGAGTAGGCACCCACTTTGGTGAAGCTAGTTTTTAATTTCTTCATGCAATCCAAGGATTTCTCAAAGCACCTTTCCTTGGATTCGTGAAGTTCTTCAACATTTTTCTCTAGCTTATTTTTCTAGTATTCACTAATCTCTTGATTAGCCTGTGTGAGCGCGCAGTTCTCTTTAGCTTTGGCTAGTTGTCTCCGAAGGTCTTCAATTTCGGTTTTCTGGGCTTCGGCCTAAGCTTTGTAATTAGCTTCGTCTTCCTTTGCTTTGTTCACCAATGAAATCAAAATTTTGTCTTTCTCCAGACCTTCGTTTCTCAGTTCAATCACCTCAGAACAAAGGTTGTTAAGAGCCATTGCACAGCCTTCGTCTTCGGCGCTCTTCTGAGCCCTTAAGGCATTACTAAGAATTAAGCCCTGCAAAGGAAGAAGAGTTGAGTATGGCAATAAAATACTTCATTTTCTAGATTCAAAGTTAACGTCTATACCTTTATACTATTGTACACGAGGCTGTCAGCAAGATCATCCTTCGATAAGACCGAAAGGCCTTCTTCAAGCTTAGGAAATCCCATACTCTTAGCTATCTCCCGGTAAATGGATATTTCTTTGTTATCTGGGAGACAGTACAGGAAATAATCTTCGTTACTACCATTGAACACTAAGGCCCTCTTTGGATATTTCAGTCTTCGGGCTTAGTGTTTGGCCTCCAAGATTTCTTCTTCAGATAATTTCTTCCCTGAAGCATGTCGAACAATGTAATCAGTATCCTCAGCTAAGGCTTTGGGGATAGGAGATTTTGCTCTTTCTGTCACAACTTGCTCTGTCGTCTTGCCGGTATCTGAACTTTACTGACCCACCTTATCTTCAGGCATGGCGGCTTTCGTATTAGTAGGCACTGAAGGCCCAGCTTCGGCTTCGACTTGATTTTTTGTAGCTTCGGCAATTTTCTTGGTAGAAGCAGGAGTTAAGGCCTTCATGGTCTCTATGACAGCGTATAGTATGCTAGCCATCCTCCTCCTTTTGGGAGTTGTGGCAGTAGTTTTTTGTACCTTTGGCAATTCTGCTCCCGCTGATGGGCTCAGAATTTCTAGCATTTTCATTATTTCCTCCACCTTTGGCTCTTCGGCCTTATCATCTTTAGCTTTGGTTGGCTTGACTGTAGGCATCTTCGGCACTACAATCAGCTCTTCAGCGCTCTGCACAATCGAAGCAGTTTGTTTTGCTTTGGCAACTGAAGAGGTCCCTTCGCCGAATTCAGGTACTACGACCGGTTCAATATAACGTGGCCGGTGGGTCAGAACCTTCACCTTTTTGCTCTTCGGCTCAGCTGGGGTGGCCAAAGCAGCAGCCTTAGAGTATGCTCCGAGTAACTCATCGCTGGTAGCTTCAATACACTTCAGCCAGTCATCGTTTGGCTCATCAAACTTCTCCCTAAATCTGAAGATATACTTCAATCGGACCAGACCACCCTCACTGGAATCAGTGGTGGTCTCCTTCGGCATATCCCAACTCTCCACAAGTGGACATACCCTGAAGGCTATATGCTCTTGAATCAAATCCCTCATGCCAATGAAAACACACATAGTGCTAAAGGCCTTCTGACATGCTTCAACATTGCCATCAATTTCCACCTTAAGCCTTCGGAGGTCGAAGCGAGACCAGATGGGGCGCTGAATGATTTCTTTGATGTCTTTCCTTGTCTCTAAATCATTTTTAATGTAAAACCACTCCTCCATCCATGCCTCGGGCCATCTTTTCCGGAATGTTGGCATTGGGTGGCATGCATTGGGGCGAGCAATAAATCCATAACAACCGAAGTTGTTGTGGTACTGTTCTTTGCCAGTAGCCTTCGTCTCATATAAAAGCTCGTGCATACTGCAGAAGCATTTCGCGCTTGGCTGTAGCCCCCGACTCCTTACAGCCCAAACAAAAATCCCCATCCTAATTATAGCTTCGGGGGTAATCTGATGAAGGAAGATCTGGTATATCTTCAGCACTTCAACCACAAACTTGCTCAGCGGGAACCGAAGACCTACCTTTAAGAAGCTTCGGTATATAACAACTTCGTTTTCCTCTGGAGCAAGGGTAGTACTATCTCCTCCAACTCTGACAATAGACATATCTTGAAAATATCTCCCCCTCATGGCATCAATATAATTTTGCTTGATACTCGATCTTCCAAAGATAGTATGGCTTGGGTGCCACGGCCGATCCACAGAGTCTTCATCCCCACTTTCCATGTCATAACTATCACTGTCATCAGAATCTTCAGATAAACCCTCCATGAGCTCCTTAGTAATTTTCTCTGTATTTGTTTTTGCCATGGACTCAATAAATCCAGCAATGAAAGGATCCGTAACTTTTTTCTCTTCATACAGCTTCGTCTCCCTGGTCATTTTCTTCTCTCCACTCATCTTCTTCTTTTCAAATTTTGGAGCAATCGTGTCTTTAAACCGAAGCTCTAAAAACTCGAAAATTATGTGAGAGCTAGTGAACAAGAGCTAAAAATTTGAGAAAATAATGCAAATGGCAGAAATAGCGTATCAAATGCTGCCGCTATGGTTCATATTTATACGCCCAGTGTGTCGCAACTTGTTGGGCCCCGACTGTCATTGACTGTTTCTATTCTAGCAAAGAGAAGGTGTTTTTTCGGACCTTCGGCTTAAGGCCTTCGTTCACGTTGCAGTCTAAATTCGTTCTTATAACAAATTAATACTGTGAGGGGCTACTGTTGGGGGCCTTTGTCTTCCGAAGGTCCTCAAAAACATGACTAACAATGTTTCCCAAGTATAATATATGTACAGGAACCTTCAGACTCGGAATGAAGTTGTACACAATATGAAAAGCATAGGTGGGACGAAGGTTGAATCAGTCCCGAAGCTACGCACAGGGAAGCTTCGGCTCGGCAGAGGAAAACGGAACCGACTTAAAGAGGAAAAGCCTATCTAGTCCTCAATATATTGTCCTTAAGTCCATAGTAAACATAAAGGGCATGAATGTAATTTTACACCGGCTGCATCCTATGCCTATAAATAGATGAATAGTACCCCCGTACTGTTCACGCTGACTTATATTCACTCGTGCGTCACCCTTGGACTTTTGCCTTCTATCAAGCCGAAGGTACAAATGTAATTCAATATTGTTCATATTCATTCATGAGGATATAGAAAAGATATATTAATGATGTCATATAATTATTCATGCATGTTGGAGACTTGTTCTCAAATGCTAAGAATTAAGAACAAGGCAACATAGAAAGTGTTAAATGTTAAGCTCCTTCGTCCCTAAAAACATTATTTCCCTTCGGATATAATGAATCTTGGACGAAGGTTACAAAGGAGAAGATTCTCATAAGATTGATTAACGGTAAAAAAAGAACACATATATAAAATACAAATAATGGCTTGAGTATTATCATCAACTTATCCTTATTGCCAAATTCATGAAAACAAATTACAAGTGTACCTTCGGATTGTTGGAAAGTAAGGATGCAGACGTAATGTCAAAAAGCGTATGCCAAGTCAGCGTTAACAGTACGGGAGTGCTGTTCATCTATTTATAGGCACGAGACGCAGCCCGTGTAAAATTACATTGATGTCTTTTACATTTGATAATAACTTTATGGCAATCCTTCGAGGTTTAACTTGACTTTTCATCCTTAAGTCGGTTTCTCTTTTCCTTCGTCATGCCGAAGCTTTTCTGCATGTAGCTTTGTGATCGTCCTATCTTTCGTTGTAATCGCTTTCCACTCCAGTCAAGCTTTGTCTTAACCATGCTCTTGTACTCCCGCAACCTGACTCCGAAGGTACCTATTCACATGTTTCACTCGGAAAATATTGTCAAATCATGTTTTTGAGGAGCTTCGGAAGCCGAAGGCCCCCAACAGTAGCCCCTCGCAATATTAATTTACTGCAATGATAAATTCATATTGCGACATGGACGAAGGCTTTGAGCCGAAGGTCCAAAAAACACCTTCCTTCTGCTAGAATAGCAGCAGTCATTGATAGACGGGGCCCTCCAGTTTCCGACACACTAGGTGTATAAATAAGAGCTCACCACAAGTTTATTTGGCACGTTCTCTTGCCATCCGCTTTTACTCACCCAAAAATTTTTAGCCTGCACGCAACAGCACTTGGTCGGTTTTAGATTTTTAAGCTTCGGTTTCGAGTGTGTTTTGTCAGCATTTTCGAAGATGCCTGAGGATAAGAAAGCCGTTGGTGGTTCGAAGCTAAGTCTTTCTGAGGAAATGCACCTGGGTTTTCTTGAATCAATGTCGAAGACTAATACGGAGAAGATTACCAGAGAGATTTTGGAGGGTTTATCTGAAGATACTGGCGACAGTGATAGTTACGATGTGGATAGTGGTGGTGAAGATTCCGAAGATCGACCCTGGCGACCAAGCCATGCAGTTTTTGGTAAGTCCAGTATTAAGGAAAACTATCTTGTCAATATGAGAGGGAGATACTTTCGGGACTTGTCTGTTGTGTGGGCTGACGAAGGAGAAAAGACTTGTCCAACTCCCGAGGAAAATGAGGTCGTGATATTCCGAAGCTTCTTGAAAGCTGGATTACGATTTCCCTTGAGTAGTTTTGTCGTGGAAGTATTGAAGACATTCGAGATCTACCTTCACCAACTTATCCCCGAAGCAATCATAAGGATGAACATCTTCGTGTGGGCCGCGAGAAGCCAAGGATTGGAACCTAACGCAAAAAGCTTCTGTAACATACACGAGCTGTTGTATGAGACAAAACCCTGGGGCAAAGAGCAGTATCACAACAACTTTGGCTGCTACAGCTTCGGTGCTCGATCGGGGTCAAGCTGCCCTGTGCCAACCTTTCGAAAGAGGTGGCCCAGCGACTGGATGACAGAATGGTTTTACGTGAAAAATGACCTGAAATCACGTGAAGATATCAAAGGTATCATTATGCGCCCTATCTGGCAACGCTTCGGCCTCCGAAAGCCGAAGGTGGAGATGGATGAAGCAGCCGAAGAATGCCAGAGAGCCTTCGGCGTAGTTTGCTCTTTTATTAGTACAAGGGATTTGGTCCAAGAGCATATTGCCTTCAGAGTTTGGCCACTTGTAGAAAATTGGGAAATGCCGAAGGAGACAGTCAAGGAACCTGACGAAGGCGGGCTAGTTAGGCTAAAATACACATTCAAATACGGAGATAAGTTTGTTGAACCAGATGATGACTGGCTGAAGAGTATTGAGGCTATAAGTGACGAATTGCTTGGGGTATACTCGAAAGCCGAAGATACTGCACTATCAGCGGCCTTCGGAGGCCGAAAGAAGAAGAGGCTTAACCGTGTATTTGATGCAATTGGGTTTATCTACCCTGACTACCATTACCCAGTGCGAGGCCAAAAAAGGAAAATACTTCTCCTGCAAAGGAAATTGCTTCAGCTGCTCCTAGCGAACCGGCGCCAAAGAGGAAAAAGGTAAAGGTACTCACACACCCTCCACGTTATATTGAGCCGGCCACAGTGCCTGAGTTTATTGGGGAGGCCTCTTCGGCCACTGAAGCCAGAGAAGCAACTCCGGTGGCAAAAATCGAGGAAATAGCCGAAGTACCAGCAACAGAGAAAACAGAAGGACCAAGGACTGAAAAAGCAAAAACATTAGAAATTTTAAGTCCAACAGCAAAAATCCAGAAGGGGCCAGCAGCGACCCCGAAAAGAAAAAGGATGGTTAATGTGCTGGATGTTTTAGAAACAATTAAATCTTCGAGCATAACTCCGAAGAAAACTGTTGAAGCTTCTGAAGCGTCTACTGAAGCCTTTGTTGCTGAAGCTTTGAAGCAACAATTTGAAACTGAAGATGAGCCCTCGGAGCCCATCAAGGTAAAACCTTTGAAAGCTGAAGAAAGAAAATTGACAGAGGCAACTTTGGAAACCGAAAAAAATGACAGAACCAATTTTGATTGAAGAAATTGACGCTGGCGTCCCCGAAGCATCTTCCAAAATACATGATTATATTGTGCGACATGCTTCGGGGAAGAAACTATATGAAGAAGAGGTTTTTGAAGCTAATCACTATGCCCGAGAACTGAAGTATCCGAAGGGGGCCGTAGTGTTCAATGGAACAGACGAAGACGACTTCCTATATTGTCTCCCAGACAATAAAGAATTGTTCGTCTGCCGAGAGATGGCTAGGAGCATGGGGTTCCCGAAGCTTGAAGCTGGCCTTTGCGCCATGACGAAGGAGGATCTTGCAGATAGCCTTGCATATAATAGTCTGAAGGTACAAAGATTGTAAATTTTGAAATTTATGAATTTTAAATTAGTCTTTTGTTCTTATGTTAATCCATTCATTCTTTTGAATAGGGCTTAATACTTAGCAATGCCTTAAGGGCACAAAAGAATGCTGAAGATGAGAGCTGCACTATTGCTCTTAAAAACCTTCGGACAGAAGTTATCAGACTAAGAAACGAAGCCTTGGAAAAGGACAAAATCCTGGTTACATTAGTGGATAAGATAAAGGAAAACGAAGCTAATTCTAAAATTCATGCCGAAGCTCAGAAGCGGGAAATCGAAGATCTTCGGAAACAACTAGCCCGAGCTAAAGAAGAACGCATTCTTGAAGAAACAAAACGAGAACTAAGTGATCAATGGGCAAATCATTTGGAAGTAAATGTTGAAGAGCTTCGTGCTTCGAAGAAAAGATGCTATGATAAATCCATAGAGTGTGTTAAAAAGATAAAATCCAGCTTCGCCAGCGTCGGCGCATTTTCTAGTGAAGAAAATTTCACAAGAGGGAATCCAGAAGGCACGATTGAATGGATCAGTCACGAAGCTGAGGCCTTCGAGGAAATCTTGAACAGTCGCGGGGACATTTGTGCTTTTTTGGGCACCAGAGGAATTGTTACTATTTTGGAGAAGAAAGGGTGCGAGCATGTGAAATCTTTGGCACAGTCTGAAACTGCTTTATCCTCTGAAGATATCAAAGACCCTTCAGCCGAAGCAAGCCAGGTCGGTGGAAAATTTTTCACCGACATTTGGGACAATGGCGGCCGAGAAATGGCTCAAGAAATCATTCAGAGAAGCGAAAAAGGCATCCATGACGCTAGGAAGGTAGCGGAGGCTGCTGAAAAAAGGACAGGGCCCGAAGGGCAAATAGGTATTAATTAGTGGTTTTTATTCTGTTGCGATTTTTGATTTTAAACTTTGTTCGCGGTTTTGTAATAGTAATATAGCCGTGTCCTCTCCTCCCTCAGAACCTGCTGAGGCAGCTCTAGAGCCCCCCCCCCCCCGAAGGGGGACGACAAAATTAGACAAATGGCCGAAGCCATTATGGACAAAGTTGTCAATCAGTTACTAAACGAAGCTGCAGAAGTAGTTCTTAGGGAAGATTAAGTGCTATTGTAAAAATACTTGGAACATGACATGTGTAAAACTTTGTAACTTTGAATGTAATATATAATCTATTTATGGTTCAATTCTTTACGATGCATGAAATTTTGCATACATACCGTTTTTTGAGCCTTCGGCGAAAAAACACCTTCCCTTCTTTTCATGCTTCGTGAAGAAAATCTTTTATGTATCACAAGAATTTCCATACTTCTCTGATGAAGAATATCCAAACTTCGTGAAAACATTCTTCGAAGCTATAAAAAAGTTTTATGTTGCCTCTCTGACGAAGCTATACTTCTTCTCAATTTATCTTGTGCTTTAGCACGATTTTCTCTTTTTCCAACACATTCTTCAAAAATCAATACTATGTCCCCTTCTTGTTCTACATGCAATATGATGTATGATGCTTACGTTATGCAAAATGATGTGATGATGTTATGCTATGCAAAATGATATTTATGCCGAAGATACACACATCTCTGCAATAGGGCACACAATCTTTTTATCTCAGCGCTGACTTCTCGCTGTAAGCCTCCCTTAGGAGCTTCTTCGCCTTTTACTTTCAGCGGAATCAGCGTTTATTTTTCGCTGTAAGCCTCCCTTAGGAGCTTCTTTGCCTTTTACTTTCAGCGTAATCAGCGTTTATTTTTCGCTGTAAGCTCTGCATTCCCTTCGGAACGACTTTTGAGCAGAAAACTTACACTGCACTCCTTTAGGAACGACTTTTTACTACTTCGAAGAAGTTACAGTGTGTTCCATAGAACAAGTTTTTGATAATTCGAAGGTTCTCCGTGCCACCATAAATTCTTGTGCTTCAGTAACTCAAGCCTATGGAGAAGATATATTTTCATTATGATGATAAGCTAAACTGTTACAAGAATTTGAAAAAACGATAAAAGACACTTAAACTTCCCACAATTGTTCTTTACTACAAAGAAAGTAAAACTGAATGCGAAAAGCTGCTGTCGAGGTAGGATATTTTGTCAGTAAATATGCTTCGACTCTGGCACAGTGCTATTGACTGTGCGCGCTTCGGACTCCTCCCTGAGGTCCCTCTGGGGGTGAGAGTGCTGGCTCCCTTCTGGCTGCGGACCACGTTGTATCGGTGGTGGTGGTGGAAGCTATTGCCAGGAAGCTTGGGGTTGGCTTGCCGAAGCAACAGAAGCTGCAGGGTGATTGCCTACATATTCTGGAATGTAAGGCGAATGGTATGAAGCAGTATGCATGACCTGCTTCGACTGGTTCTGTTGCGCTGCAGCCTCTGCTAACTCCTTTTGCTTCTGGATGGTAACATGGCACATCCTGGTGGTATGACCCTTGCCTTCACCACAGAACAGGAAATAAATTTTTCTTGGTTGATCTCCAAATCTTCCCCCGAAGCCCCTGTTGCCTCTGCCCCTTGGCGCTGGCGGCCGGAAAGAGCTTTGCTGTTGCCCCGAAGCTTGCGAGGAGCACTGTGGCCTTTGTTGTTGACTGCCTTTGTCATCACTTTGGGTAGAATTGTGAATTGACCTGATGTGCCTCGGATAAAATCTTCCTCCTAAGCTCCTGGCCATTTCAGAGAACCTTAAAGCTTCCTCCCTTCTTTGGCAAAAATCATTGTCAGCTCGAATATACTCGTCCATCTTCTGGAGCAGTTTTTCCAAAGTTTGAGGAGGCTTCCTGGCAAAGTACTGAGCTGCAGGTCCTGGCCGAAGCCCCTTGATCATGGCCTCAATGACAATTTCATTGGGCACTGTTGGTGCCTGTGCCCTCAGACGTAGGAACCTTCGGACATATGCCTGAAGGTATTCTTCGTGATCCTGGGTGCACTGGAATAAAGCTTGAGCAGTGACTGGCTTCGTCTGAAACCCTTAGAAGCTGGTTATCAACATATCCTTCAACTTTTGCAATGAGGTGATTGTCCCTGGCCTAAGGGAGGAGTACCAAGTTTGTGCAACGCTCCTGACATCCATGACGAAGGACTTTGCCATGACCGCCGTGTTGCCACCGTACGAAGATATAGTTGCCTCATAGCTCATCAAGAATTGTTTCGGGTCTGAATGACTGTCGTACATGGGGAGCTAGGGCGGCTTTTAAGACTGTGGCCAAGGAATAGCCTGCAGTTCTGTTGACAAGGGAGAAGCATCATCAAAAGCAAAATTTCCGTGACGGAAATCTTCATACCAGTCGCCCTCGTTGTAGAAGCCCTCTTGATGAAGCTCTCTGTGTGGGGGCCTTTGGTTCTGGTCATCTTGAGCAAGATGTCGAAGCTCTTCAGAGGCTTCATCTATCTGCCTTTAAAGATCAGCTAAACGAGCCATCTTCTCCTTCTTCCGTTGAACCTATTGATTGATCATCTCTAAATTTTGGATTTCTTGATCCAAGTCGTCCTCCGGAGGCGTTGGACTGGTGACCTTCCTCTTCTGGCTTCGGGCTTCCCTAAGAGAAACAACATCTTGATTGGGGTCCAGCGGCTGCAGAGTGGCACCCCTGTCGCTGAAGCTTTTTTAGGCGGCATGACGAAGGTGACGCTTGCCGAAGGTGTTCAAAACTTCAGAAAATGGGCGTGAGTTCACCGGAGGTGGGCGCCAATGTTGGAGACTTGTTCTCAAATGCTAAGAATTAAGAACAAGGCAACATAGAAAGTGTTAAATGTTAAGCTCCTTCGTCCCTAAAAACATTATATCCCTTCGGATATAATGAATCTTGGACGAAGGTTACAAAGAAGAAGATTCTCATAAGATTGATTAACGGTAAAAAAGAACACATATATAAAATACAAATAATGGCTTGAGTATTATCATCAACTTATCCTTATTGCCAAATTCATGAAAACAAATTACAAGTGTACCTTCAGATTGTTGGAAAGTAAAGATGCAGACGTAATGTCAAAAAGCGTATGCCAAGTCAGCGTGAACAGTACGGGAGTGTTGTTCATCTATTTATAGGCACGGGACGCAGCCCGTGTAAAATTACATTGATGTCCTTTACATTTGATAATAACTTTATGGCAATCCTTCGAGGTTTAACTTGACTTTTCATCCTTAAGTCGGTTTCTCTTTTCCTTCGTCATGCTGAAGCTTTTCTGCACGTAGCTTCGTGATCGTCCTATCTTTCGTCGTAATCGCTTTCCACTCCAGTCAAGCTTGGTCTTAACCATGGTCTTGTACTCCCGCAACCTGACTCCGAAGGTACCTATTCACATGTTTCACTCGGAAAATATTGTCAAATCATGTTTTTGAGGAGCTTCGGAAGCCGAAGGCCCCCAACAATGCCATTTCTCATGTTTCATATGCTTGTTCTTTCATTAATATATACTGCTATGATGAAGGTACGTCCTTCATGACCTTCGTCTGATGATCATTATATCCCAAGGGAAATAATGCTTCGAAGGACGAAGGACTTTAACCATTAAAATTTTGTGTTGCCTTGTTCTTAACTCATAGCATTTGAGAACAAGTCCCCAACAATATATCCTAACCTGGTAGATCTATCTAACTTAAACTAGTCTAATCTAGTTATATCCAATCTAATTTAGACCCTACCTAATCTAATATGATCCAATTTAAAGGGAGTTACTTAAACAAGTGAGCTAATATTGTGACATAGATTAGACCATATTCCTATAAATGGGATTTAAACCTAAATTGGTGTCTTTGACCAACTCGTCCGTGAAACCATGACCCATCCTATGTTATAGGTTGCCCAACCCATTTATCCCAAAAGCAAAGTAAAATTTTGTTTAATCTACCTAACCCATGTACCCGCAATTGTTATCCCAACTCAGATAATGGCATTTAACACCATGATCGATGGTCCCTAAATCAGACCCAAAAAGAAGGTTGACCTCGACAATGAAGGATATGAGTAGAAATAGATCTTCAGATGAATCAAGACCCACCACCTGGAATAAAGTCTCCCTTATCTAACTTTCTCTCACCCCCAAATCTTCTCTACACTCAGCTAAAACCTGAGGTACCCTTGTTTTCTATGCCACACCTGCTAATGGCATGAAGAATTTTAGGTGTATAAAAAATATACTAATTGGAAGTACCACTTAAAAAAATATTGGAATTTCAAAAGGATAAAGTCAGCTTGATATGCTCAACTAAATGGTATTCTTAAATAAGATTATAGAATCTAATATGATCTAATCTAATGTGGTCTACTTAAACAGAATAGTGATACTGATAGTAGAGATTAGACCCTACTAGCCAGGTGTTAACTTAACTTAGCACATTAAACTAACTCAACCATAAGCAGAAGAACTAACCATAGAGTCATGATGGATTGTATAATCTGTCTATCCCCACCTAACATCAAACAAACTTTTGACCTACAACGTGTGATTTATCTCATCTTGACAAATTATATCTTACCTTTGGATATTCACCTTATATGACTTGTTACCCCAATCTGGACATGAAACAACAGATTAAGCCCTGCTAAAGACTCTTCAATCCATAACCAGCTAATAGCCTATTCGTTCTGCCTACCAAATAATTTTTTCCTTGCAAAACTATCTTACCATATGCTTCTAACTCTGATGGTCAATACCAAGAAGGGAGTACCATCAGGCAACAGCAAACAAAAATGAATCCTCCAGATCCTCCACCGGCTGGAACCGATCCAGTGGTTGCCGCCCAAATGCTAGTGCTACAACAAATGATAGAAGTGCAACAACAAATGACAGAAGTGCTACAACAAATGAAAAATGTGGTTAACGAAATGCAAAATCAGATAAGGCCAGAACGCAAGGAAATACATCAGTACCGGCTGGAGATGCGTCAAGAAATGAGGCAAGCACGGTTGGAAAAACAACAACAACAACACCCACTACCTCCACCACCACGAGCTCCACCAAGCTACATATATATATATATATTACTATTTGTAAGACCTAAATGTTATTTTAGTTAGTAGTTGGTATGATACTATTTTAGGAGAAATAATAAGGTCTAATTGACCACATGTGTTGCTAATGAGTTATGGATCATGCCGAGACTTTTGTTTGTGCATATGTTATAAGATAACATGGTTATACACCCTTTTATTACAAATCTCGAGGACGAGATTTCTGTTAAGGGGGGTAGGATTTGTAAGGCCGAAAATTGGTATAAGAAAAAAATAATAATAATAAAATAAAAGAAGAAATAAAATAGTAAATTCAGATATCTCAGATTATACTTGAGTGTTGAAATTTGAGGACTGAATTTTGAAAACCAAGAATTATATTAGAAAAGAAGTAATAGAAAAGTTTTCCATTCAACTAAATGATTATGCATTTCATTAAATGATGCAACATAAGTATTCATTTACATGAATATTTAATTTTCATGTAACTTTTAATTCTTGTCTCACAATCAAAATACTATTTTCCTAAAAAGAAAGGAACAATACGAGTGTGTTTCATATTTCAAACATCTACCAAACAAATAAATTAATTAGAATAAATATATATCTATTGCACCAAAATTGATTTTTAATATGTATTAAAAATTTGAATTCTTAAACTTTATCTCGGATTTGAATTTGAAATTAGTAAATCAAAAGGAAATAGAAAATAGAGAATGAGAAGCGAATTTTTAATGAAACCATTTATTCCTCCCAGAAATAAATAATAAGGAAACAATAAAAAATATATTATCATAAACAATAAGGTTTATATTCACAGTGCTACTAATTTTGACACTTGGAATCTGAAATTCAAAAGAGGGATTTCAATTTGGGGTTAAATGCTTCAAAAAGGAAAATAGAAATAAAAGAAAAGAGAAGGAAAATACTATATAAAGAAAATAAATATATAAATAAACAAATTCTTTTTATATTAGTATTTGAATTTGTGCATTTAGACTAAATGTGAAACTCACAACAAAATTTGAATTCAAATTTGAAATCTAAAAAAAATAAAAAAGGAAAAGCAAAATATAGAAGAAAAGGGGGAAGCGCTTGAATGGGCCTGAACCTCGCTTTCGGCCCATCCAAGGAAGCACGCCGTGCAGCCCACCTCACTTTTGCGCCGACAGGTGGGACCCACGGGTCAGCCATCCGTCGTGCGTGGGCCTCGGGGACTTTCACTGACGTCGTGGCCCACAACTCCTCTCCTTCGTGCGCGCGCCCGTGGCCGTGGTGTGCTCTCCGCTGACGTGTGGAGCCCGTTCGACAGCTGTTACTTGCATCCACGAAGCAAACCAGTCACCTTGTTGCGCTATGGGGCCCACCTGTCACCACTTCAGCGCGACCAGGACAATGGAGCTTGCCGAGATTCGTGGGTAATCAGCATAACAACCCTCTCCGGGTCTTGTGGCCCTAGCTGCGCATTCCCGGTTCCACGCTCTAGCATAAGGAGGTGTGAGCACCCTGGTCGTGCCCTTTACCACCCGTCGTTCTGTGAAAACCCCACCACCCATGAAGCCGTGGGAGCAGTCATGTCGCGTCGCCGGTGAAACCCCTCCGCGCCGGTGTTCCATCCCCTGCACGTGGTCGTGTGAGTGCGCCAACGTCCGGGGGATCCATCCGTGCCTTCGGGGCGAGCTGGGCAACCCTGAAGGGGGGAATTCCACGACGGAGTACACGACAGGGCAGAACTACCTCCTCCCAGTGGTCGGCTCGCTAGCGCAGACAATCCCCGGTAAGAACACCTCGCCTAGACCCGCCTTCATACCCGTAGCATGTGGACCGATTGAATCGAGGTTTCGTGCGCGTAATTCGGAGGTTAGCCCCGCCGGTGAGAGACCTTGTGGTGGCGGCGTCAGTGCCGTGATCTGGTCTGCCCGTGGGAGAAGATGAGCCATCACCGTCTGATTCTCTTCGAACGACTGAGATTAGAATGTGTGTACCCCTTTGTTCAATAGAACCGTGACCGTAGATCTGTGATCCGACGGATGCAAGCGTATCTGGGTATTTTAAATCCGGACCTTAGACAGGGATCCAACGGTTGTGATCTAGTTCCTGTTAAATCCGCACTCGATCTGTTCGGGACCATTCAAATGTAATCTGACGGCCCAAACCTCACCGTACCCCTTCGCAGGATAAATTCGCATAAGAGCCCTTCGGTTTTTATAGAATAAACCCACAGTCTAGTGTATAGTAGCCTGAGTCTTAGAAATTCTTGTGAGTTAGCCCATGTGTTTCTGTTTATTTAGCGCGTAGACCAGACACTTACTAAAACCGAGAAATTCATTTAGAAAATGATTTTCAGTATAAAATTCATTGCAGAAACTTGTTAAATTCCTAGAAAATTCATATTAAGTCCAAATTGATCCATTCTAGTTCCTATAATTTTGTGTTAATATTGTCCATTACTTGGTAACAATGTTTTAGCATGAAACCATACCAGAATTGATTACTCAATTAATTTTGTAGCAAGCACAAATGAACTTTGGAAATTCATAACTTCTTCGTTTTAATTCCGAATTGACCCGTTCCAGTTGCGTTAGCTTCATATGAATATTTACTATGCAATAACAATATTTATTGTACCATGTCTCATTGTTTTATAATTAGATCTTTATTTAACTTATGTTGGTTAGTCTTGTTAATCTGCTTATCATTATAATCTTCTAAAATATGATCTATGGTCAATTTATAATTTATAATCATAGAACCTAGTCTTAATCATTTAATCACATCATAACTTGATGACAGTACCTCCAATTTTAGTGGTTCTCGAACCCACGATCTCGTAGCGACGCGTAGATCCTTATTATACAGTTTATTCTTATGTTTGGTCTGATGTTAATTTTGTCTATACCATATTTGTTTGTATTGCTACGACTAGCAATGAGGTTATGAGTCACTTGAAGAGCAAGTTGGTACTTGGAATCTCAAGTCCCAGGCAAGTTGTGCCCTTGACCACTTCTTACCCAATAATGTTCTTTATTATCACTTATCAATGCATAGGTTTAAATTTGATGGGACCCAATAGATCACCCTAGACTTGTTATCCTTTTACATTGTTTATCCCTGAATCATTTGGGTAGTTATGCTATTGCTTTACATGGTTTTGGGTTAATATTTCATTATATCCATGTTCCAATTATTCTGTTATGTTATTATGTTCATGTCAAGATCATTAATTTTAATTGGAACATGGAGCTTAACTTGAGAAACACGTGCCACCACAAGGGTGGAATGGGACACCCTTGGCTGACTAATTAGGAAATCTAGTGGAAGACTACCTTACCCGAAAGAGGCAAGGGTAGTAGGGAACTAGGCATGCAGGGAGGTTCTCGAGTTGATTTTGCTGCGATGGTGGTCAGACGAGGGATTCTTGCAATTGCTCTTCCCAGAAATTGTAGCGGGTTTTCGGAAGCTAGTGGAACTTTGTAAAGGCCTCGTAGTGTTACCCTGCCTCGCTTCCATGGTAGAGGTGTATGGGACTCATGACCCCTTGGCAGATGGGTAACATGACTTGTGGGTACAGGGTACAACCTCTGCAGAGTGTGAAACTGGTATACTAGCCGAGCTCACGGTCAAGAGCAGCTCAGGACTCTCGCATGATTAAAATATGGAACTAAATTCAATTTGTCATTTGCATTGCATGGGATTATTTATTACTTTTGTTCTATTATTCTTATTATCGTTTGGTATTTACTTACATCTAGTAATTGCTAATAAAATTTGACCAACTTATTAAAAGCAATGCTCAGCTTTAACCCCTATTGTTGATCAGCCTTACACATCACATGAACTCCCACCTTTGGTGAGTTCATGCACATTATTCCCCACAACTTGTTGAGCGATGAACATGTATGAGCTCACCCTTGCTGTCTCACACCCCCCACAGTTGAAGAACATGTGCTTCAAGAGGAGCCACACAGTGAGGAGTTCGATTTGATCAAGGTGGCGTCTCCCAGTTGACTTTATGGTGCCAAGGATGGACTTTAGTTCGTTTTATATTTATCATTTATTTTGTAAGACATTCGCTATGTAATAAGTACTATGATGTTATTGTGACATTTATCTCTATACACCCTGTTATTATATGTGTTGTCTTCTTTGGCGCATATATGAGATGCACCCAGCTTTGTCCCTTAAATCCGGGTGTGACATATGCTTCATTCTTCGAGTACACCAGAATATCATCAATGAAGACTACCACGAATTTGTCCAATTCAGGCATAAAGACTGAATTCATCAGGTACATGAAGTATGTTAGCGCATTTGTTAGCCCAACAGACATCACCAGATATTCATATAGCTCGTATCTGGTTGAGAAAGCAGTCTTTGGATTATCACTTGCTCGTATCTTGATCTGATGATAGCAAGAGCGAAGATCTATCATGGAAAACACCTTAGCTCCGACCAATTGGTCGAAAAGAACATCAATACGAGGCAAAGGATACTTGTTTTTGATAGTCACCGCATTGAGTGGCCGGTAATCTATGCATAATCTCAAGCTTTCATCCTTCTTCTTCACGAACAAGGTCGGGCATCCCCAAGGTGAAGAACTTGGGCGGATGAAACCCTTGTTCAACAATTCTTGCAGCTGTTTCTTCAATTCTGCCAACTCAGTGGGTGGCTTCTGGTAGGGCCTCTTGGAAATAGGTATCGTTCCCGGTTGCAACTCGATGGTAAATTCGATATCCTGATCTGGCGGCATTCCTGGCAACTCATCGGGAAAAACATCTACATAATCATAGACCACAGGAATTTTCTTCAAGGGTAGCTCTATCATGGAAAAAGCACATGACCGAGTGGTTTCTTGGCTGGGCAGATATAAGGTGAACTTTCCACAGGTGGGGGAATGGACTTCAACGATGCGGTTGGCGACATGCAACACCACTTGATGTTGGGTCATCCAGTTAGCTCCCAAAATAAGATCCACATTATCCATCACCAAAATGAGGAGGGTGGTTTTTACAATTTTGCTTCCTATCTAAATAGGCACATTTCGATTTAATTGGTTGGTCGCTATCTTGCCTCCCGGTGTTAAGATCATGAAGGACCCTTGGGTATGATAGAAAGGTAATTGACATTTGACACTGAACTTTTGGCTAATGAAGCTATGTGATGCACTAGAGTCAAACAGAATCAATGCAGGTTGATTAAAAACAGAAAAAGTACCAGTCATGACGGGCGCTCCTTTAGGTAGCTCTTTCAGAGTAGTGAAGTTGAGCTTCCCTTGCCTGACTTGCACTTTCTGCTTCCTTCCCATGTCTTGGTTGGGTGCTGGCATCTGCCTTAGCAGATTCCATGGGCAATTCTTGTCATAGTGGCGGGTATTGCCACACGTGAAACATTTGATTCCATTCCCCTAACGGAACTGCTGCTGCTGTTGCTGTTGAGGTTGATTGTTCCTTGGAGTGGGAGCGGGGAAACAGTTGGGTGATTGCTGCTGCTGTGGCGGCCTGATGACCCATCTTCCTGCATGTTGCTAGAATCCCCTGCTCTGATTGTTGGAGACAATCCGGAACCTCTAGGGTGGAGCTGAAGTTGTTGACATTGGGGCCTTCCTCTTCTTTTCTGCCTGGTGAGCTACAATACAGTCTTCCTGTGATATGGTGAGGTTGACCAGCTCATTGAAGCTGTCAGCACGAAAAGTGTTGAGGCGCTCACGTAGCTTGGTGATGAGTCCCCTATGAAAACGGTCTCTCTTCTTCTCATCTGAATCTACATGATAACCCACGTACTGACACAAGTCGTTGAAGGCCTAGGCATACTGCAACTCAGTGCGGGTTCCCTAAGTCAATGCCAAGAACTCATTGAGCTTGCTGTGCGGCGAAGCGGATCTTGAATCCCTACTGGAATATGGTGTCCCCTAAAAGCAGTCTTGAACTCCTCCCATATCACCACATGGTCAGCGGTCAACATGGCTCGGAAATGGTCCCACCATGTCCTAGCAGGTCCACGAAGCTGCTATGTGGCGAAGCGGGTCTTTGCGTCGTCAGGGCAATCTCCCATGAGGAGTGGAAACTTGGAATCCACAACCCTTAGCCACACATCGGCATCCAGTGGGTCCTCTGCCTTGGTAAATAAAGGTGGTTGCGTGCTCAAGAACTCCTGGTACGTTGCCACGGCCGGACGACGTTGCTGCTGGCCTCCACCATACTGCTGAGGGTGGGGCTGGCGCTACACCAGCTGTCACAGAATCTCATTCTGTTGAGCCATTAGCTCCTGTATTGTGGGAGCTGGAGGAGGTGGCGGGGGAATCTGCTCGTTCTACCCGAGACGCTGCGTAGATGCCATCTGAAAACAGAAATTTTTGCCATTATTACCTCGATTCATAATCCTGAGCAATATTCTTTATATCATATGGAGAAAAATGACATAACATAATATTGAACCAAACAAGGATAACATGACTGCATTCATTTCATTGCTCATAAAAGCCTTCCCTGGGTTACAACATTTTAGGGGGATTCACCCATAAGCCTAGACCAAAATCTGATACCAAACTAAGCTCGTGTGGGTTCCTGTCCTCCTAATATGTCAAACTAACCCGTCAACCTGAGTGGTAGAGGCAACGTTGGATGCGGGTGAAGGGGGCACTCCAGAGGGAGTCGCATTCGGACCTAGAGCTGGCTCCAATTCCTTGGGATCCTCCTCTCCCTCGCTTCCTGCCTCATTTGCCTCCATGTCCTGGTGGTACATCTCCAGGTGGTCATTGGCTTCTTCGAGTTCCTCCTGCACATCATGGAGCTGGGTCTCCAGGATATTGATGGTGTTATCCCAGATTTGCACCTGCTGCTCTAGAGTCACGATGTGCTGGCTTAACTGTTACACCTGTAGGTCCTTTTCCACCAAATTCAAAGACAAGTCGACCACAAAGTCCTCTCAACTGTCGAGAGTGATCTTAGTAGTCTGAGCGAGATTAGTGAGGTGTGCTATGGCGTCACTCTATAGGGCCTGTAGGCGGTACAATGCGCTCATAAACTGAACAGTGATCCTCCCAACTTGGTCGAGATGCATGGCCCACACATCCTTCACGTGGCTCACTCTGTTGTAACACATGGGGTCATCCCTCTTCTTGGCGGGGAAGACTCCTAGTGGGTGCATCATCATCTCCAGGGGATGATATCCGCAAAAGGTTGTTAGGGCTTTTAGCACTACGACCTCAGTGGTGTCGTCAGCCCTGAACCCAACAGTGTCAGAATCGAGGGAACGCCACCCAGGCTGTAGAGGGTGAGACTCCAGGGTCAGCGAAACCCTACAACATGGCACCCGATGCTCCTCGTATAGCTGAACCATATACAGAGGGGGTGTAGGGTAACCGGTGAAGCAGAGCACCTCCCACAAGATGGAGGGAAAACCCTCGTGGGAAAGGTAGTCAAAACTGAAACGAGTGTCCCCTCCATTGATGGGGGTGGGTGAAGTCATCTGTGAAAAGAGGGTTAGATGTAAGTGTCATGGTAGTGGTAAGGAGAAACATGTGCCCGGGTTGTTAAAAGGAGGTGGGTTAAATTAGATTTATCTATCCCAACTCATTTCGTTATCATTAGTAACAATGCTTGTTAAGTTCATAATTTGATGCATTTTTCCTTAACTTCTAGTTTCTTCATGTCTTAGTAATACATGCATGCTGGAAAGAACGTCTTCTGACCGATCAGAGGGGTGCTTCTAGGGCATCCCTACTATTCTAAGGTTGGCCTATATGGCCTACTTATATAGTCATCTATTTTTCCCACTATTCTTAAGGCCTTTCGTCCTAGGTCTAGCGTTCTAGTCCTGACGATCCAACACTAGTTTCTAAGCAAATTTTATTTTTGAAAAGTTGGCATTCATGACTTATTGATTTCTCTGTACTGGAACTTGCTCCGATACTAGCTGTGGCAGAACCGCCCGAATTATTCTAGCTTAAGTGCCGAGTCATGCCTTAGAGGCCATGACACACTTAAATCGGAATAAGTCATCAGTCCCTCAGATCTAGTCAGATAAAGCCACTTACCAAGAATCGAATACCACTAGCTCACACGAAGGTGAGGCACAGAGAGAATACAATAAACATGAAACCACAAACTAAGGTACTAGAGTTATTACATAAATTGGAGTTTTAGTAAATGATAACAAGTTCGTAATTAAAATGCAGCGGATAATCAATAACGTTGATACTGAGGAATAGGGCAAGGCCTAGCCCACTACTCCTCCTGGTCCTCTCCTGTCGAGGCAGCATCCCACTCGACCGTCCAACCCGGTGACAGGGTGGAAGGCCAAGTCACACCATCAACCATATCCTGTAGCATACCTGAAAAAATATGCCACAAGCAAGGCTGAGTATACTAATACTCAGCTAGACTTACCCGGTGTGAGGAGTCTACTCCTCTACCTCTAGACCATGCAGCTGTTTGGTTGAGGGGTTTGGTTTGCCAAAAGCACTAGCTAAGTCTAAAAACAATTTTAGCTTTTCTAGTTCTAGCATATTTAATTTAGCTAGGTTTGCTCCTTTCTAAGCATACATGTTGACAGTCATTTAGTACAATCAACACGTTATCTCAAGTAGAACCTCATTTCACTTTTTACTCAATGCAGTACAAGGGGTCAAGCAGTCTCATTAGCTGCGAGAAGGAGACAATTTGAATCAAGTTTTAACCTTGCAAGGTAAACCTAAACACACGACATGTAGGGGCACTCCATCCCCACACACGTCAACCGTCCCCACTGATTCCCTGGCAACAGAACAGGGCTCACGGCCTTGCCGTACAATGCTCCAATTGTCCCCAGCTACCGCCATGCAACGGCCGCATTTGTACCCATCATAGCTAGCATGGGAGAACCCGTCTCAGGTCTAGTGAGGAGTAAAGTCTGCGGGCAGGTTCAATCAGGTACTAGGTTTACCGGTTACCATATTTCCCGACATGTGTCTAGTACGTTCAAACGCTTGACTCAGGTATCCACACATTAATCCTTAATTCCATTTCTGTATCATAGACAAGGCATCCACCCTGGATCCAAGTCCATAGACCATCATAGATCCCGTTATCAAGATGAATACAATCAATTCCTGACCTCGCACGAGTGCTAGAAAAATCACTCGACTTCTATCGAGATCCCTAATTAGCAAAGCAGCTACTCGACCTAGCATACTAGTATCCATCTCAAAAAGGAATCATGAGTTCATGCAACTAAGGGTTTCAAGCAACTCCTACACTTAAGTGCACATTACAAACCTACAAACATTAAGTGTAGTAAAGTAGCATATATAAACGGTTATGCATAAAACCGGGGCTTGCCTTCAAAAGCTAAGGCTGCAGGGAGATCCTCGGTGGCAGGCTCTAGAGCTGGCTTCTGGACTTCCTCTTGGGCAACTCCTTGCTCGGGGATGAGCACATACTCTCCGTCAGTGAGGTTGCAATCATAATGAATGCAATGAATAAGATACATGTATGCCATGATATGCAATTTAGTAATTATGAAGCATGGTGAAACGATTAAGTCAATAAGATGAAGCTTTATCTCACTACTGCAGGTTTTAGTGGCATACTTAGCCATTCAAAATTGGGTGTGGCCAAGGTCTGGAGGTTGGATTAATTTAGTACTCCATTAACCTCTAATGTCTTAGTGAAAATTTTAAAAAGGTCTTTGCTGAAGTTGTTATGGTTAAGCTTTATCATTTCTATTAATTCTCTCTCTTTTTCCCTTTCCTACTTATCCTTTTTACAGTAGGTTTGAACTACAACATAGCTTCAAAAATTTCCAAAAAATATGTAAAACTTACAGTAGCTTTTCACTGGTGTATATATTTCAGTCTCAAAAATTGAGGCCTAGAATAGGAATGGTTTTCTCTGCACAAAAATATTAAAATTTAGGGCAGAGGGGGTGCTTTGAACTACAACTCTCCTCTAGAAGTGGGTTTTATCTTAAGGGTTATTTTTGCTGGTATCTAGATATAATATTATGACTTTATGCCAAATTTTAGCCAAAGATACCTACTCGTTATTTTATGGGGATTTTCCAAAGCTTTAGGGCTTAGTGGTGCTTTCTACTACTACTATATTTGAAAAATGTCAAACAACAGATTTATCAATTTTCCTATCTTCTTCTTTGCGCAAGAGTAATCATTCTTTAAGTTGGTTAACTTTGCTCATAGGGAAGGGGTTGTAAAATTTCTTGGAAAATATGGTCTTTTTCATGGGGTAGGGGGTGAGGTGTATTTCATCAAAAGTTTACCTTAGCCTTATATTTTTCTCTGGTAATTTATATCATAAGCGCTTGGGTCAAAATTGGGTTGCTCATTGTTTCCCATTTTTAGCCTTTCTTTTGATTTATTTGAGATATTGACCAATTCCAAGTTCTATTTGTTTAACTCACTCACTTTGATGGTTTGGGGTGTTTACCATTTTTGCAGTGGTATATTAGTGGTCAGGGGTCTACTAAAATTTTCTTGCCATTATTGCATGTGCCCTTATATTTTTAATCATGGCCTTTATTGACTTCTTGATGTCTAATTAAAATTATAACCTTAGATTAGCACTAGACCAGGGTTCCATATATTTTTCCTATGATCTATATCACTTAGGCATACTAGGAAAAATATGGTCACTCTAGTTTCTATTTTCTATCCTGTTTTTCATTTTTCTAAAGTTTGGGTAGAAATAGTCTTTAATGGATATTTCTGGCTTAGTCTTGTATACTATGGTGTTCATTATTTCTAAACAGCGTATATACTAGGTGAGTGTCTCCACAATTTTTCTCAAGTCCAGTATAGAAGTATTTCTATTTTTCTCTATATTATTAATATTTGGGAAGTTTTCCTATTTAATTCAAAACTCTAAAAATTAGTACAGAAAACATGGGGTTCAATATTTTTGTTTGACAGTTCATATTTTACAGAGTATAGCAAAATTTGTTTGACCAAATTTGGATGAATATTTTTCAAGTTATACATTTATCAAGTTTACAACAGAATTAAATAACTTAATATTCGAAAAGGGAAAGGAAAACGCATCTTGCGCTATAGTCCCTGGTGTATTTTTCCTTTTTCCTTACAGACTAGTCCTTGGTTTACTATTCAACTGAGCCACTAACAATATAGAAAACCCCCTAGGGTTAACCTAAATCTATCCCGCGGTCCCTAGTTGTTCAGAACAGTGACCGGGACAAAGATCACGTCGGCGAGACTTACCGGCGGCGATTTGGCTCCGGTGAAGTGGTTGACGACGTCGGGAAGGTCACGACGGTCACGTCTATGAGCAGGTCGGTGTCGGAGATGGCCGGAGTTGGTCGGTCCTCGCGCGTAGGCGGGGGAGCTTGTCGGCGACGAGTGATCCGACCTAACCACGGCGGAATAGCTCAATCCAGTGAGTTGAGGAGCTTCACGAGAAGTCAGGGAGGTTGTAGGCGCAAGGAATTTGTAAATGGCTCACCTGGTAGCCCGGTCTATGTGCGGTGGCAGGCGGCCAAAGTACGGCGAGGTCGCGCTCGCTGCTCCGGCGGGGCAGGGTCTCGGCTCAAGCTTGGAAAAGCTTCACGGCCTCTCGAGGAAGCTTTCTATGGGCTCAGGCGAGGCTGGGGGTCGACAGAAGAGGCTGGCTACGGCGGCCGTGCTTGCGCAGTGGTGGTGGGTGGTGGCGCTTGCCTCTCGCGGCGAACTCCGGTGACCACTGGCTCGGAAGGGGGTTAGGATGCACAAGTGAAGACGGCTAAGGCCTTGGGGCACTTAATGGCGGGGTGAGGCGCAGGCGCGTGGGGCGGGGCGACCGCGCGCGGGGGCGCGCGCTGCTGCGGCCAGTCCGTGCTCGGCCGACCTAACAAGGCACCGAGCACGTGGCGCTTTGCTTCTGCAGCGTTCAAGCGTGCATAGGCTGCATATCTTCTCATATTTGGGCAAGATCACTATACAAGATATGTTCTCCCGACGTTGCTTTGTCGTTTTTGTGTGGAAGTCGATAGGTTTCCGGCCATGTACAGTGAGTTGTTGCGTCGCCAAGTCTTGAGTGTCCGGCTGCTGCGTCCCGAGGTAAATCCATGCCAAGATCGTGTCAACGGCTGAGATTTGTTTTCAAACTTTGCTAGGGCGTGTTCAAGGCAATTTGACGCCACTTTGATATTTGGATCTGGATTTGAGTTTTGGAATTTAGAGAACACGATCGATCTTTATGATGAGGTCAAATTTCAGATTTCTGAATTTTCTGAATTTCCTATTGAGTCTTCACTTAAGGGGCTGTTTTGGGTATTTTGCAAAACCCTTTTGATTAAACTTCCTTAATATATTTTGTAGCTTATTTAGTGTACTACAACTTTGTTAATTCCCTTTTCACTAAATTCCCTTTTTGTGTTTAGATGACTTAGTTATGGTAGTATTAGGGTTTTGAATATTTTTCTCCCTTGAGGTGTATGATGTGTTTATGGTATGTTTCTTGAGATGAAAAACACATGGTTAAGTTTTTGCTTTTCAATTTGGTGCCTTTTGCTCAATTTCATTTACATGTGATAATGTTTACAAAAGTGGGTGTGGAGGGAAAAATCCTGAGTAACACCTGGGGTGTTACAAAATCTATCTTGAAGACATGATATTTGGAAGAAATATAGAAATAAGCAAACAAACACAGGTTTAAGACTTGAATAAAATGTTTGCCAATGTAAGCACACCCTAACATATTGTTGGAATTCCATTGGTCTCTCACCTCCCCGCACCACATGCCACCTTAGAGCTATATCTAGAGGGGCAGCTCTCGATTGCCTGGACTATGGAAATTCTTATTCTGATGATGTGAAGCATCTAAAAATACAGAAACTCTTGGATATTTGAAAACAAACCCCCAACTATCAAAGACTGCCGACGACATATAAAACATGAGCTGCTCCCATAGTTATGCCTAGGGAAAACTATAAATTTGATCTTGTTATTCCTCTTTGGCTTTCACTTCAAGGCTTAAAGGCATGTAATCCCATTCTTTCCTTCCTTTGCGGTCTTCCTTTGTATAACTTCTGAACTACTATTTTTCTTTTAATACTAATTCAGTATGGAACTTCCCTACTGCTCCTTTTCAAAAAAAACCTCCGGCTCCTTTTTCAAGAAAAAGTGCACCCTAACATATATGGGAGAATGAAGTATATTCTTCTATATCAAGTTACAAATTTTTTGCTTTAGGAAAATAACCTTCTTGTGTTGTTTTAACACATTGGGTGAAGCACATGTAAAGGAGGGTTGTGATTAGCTTATGTAACACCTCAAATCCATCAATTAAAATAATACATTAATAGTCATTTAAAACTTAGTAGAGAGTAAAGCAAAATTTTAAATCAAGTGCTTGATCTCATATATCTTCAGAGAATGATTTTTGTTTGCTCATAATTGATTGATGATTTTATTCATAAAATCCCTTTTATGTGAAACTCAATTAATTAATATAGGAACTTTGGTCAAAAATAAATATTTTAATTATAAAAAATTTTGGTATAATTATTATGATTTTTAGAAATATTTAAAAATATATTTATTTATATTTTTAATGGATATAAAAAAGAATAAAAAACGAAACCCTAATCGGCCAGGTCGAATTCGGCCCATTACGACTCAACTGGCATCCCCTAATTTCCCTCCCCTCTCTCTCACTTACATACGATGCCCACCAGGCCCTTCCTCCTCTAGCTGCCACATGGGCGCACGCGTCCGGTGCCGCGCCATTGCCGCCCTGGCGCCTGGCCTCCCCGCGTGACCGAACACCCTTCGTTCTTCGATTTCTTCACTGCGCACGGACCCGTGAGCAAGGTTGAAGACAACACAAATTTTTATTAAAATTTCAAAATCATGTTTGATTTAGTTCATGATTTATGTAACTATTTATTTTAATTTGTGTATACTGTGATTTGGAGATCATGTGTATGTTAAAAGATTGATTTTAAGTATATGTAATGGACTATTGTATTTTTATCTGTCATATTGTGTATGTTAATTTGTTTACAATTATTTTAGAATTTATGTTTAGAAAGAAGAATGACAGGATTTGGTAGACCACCTATCAATCACAAAATACTAGATGAGTAATTTCACAGTTAATCTAGTTTATAGTGAATTTAGAGTATAGTCGAGATGTATGTACTCATAGGTCCATATGCCTAATTTAGATCTACTAAACAAATAATAGTGTCTCTATTAACACTAAGATAATATAAGTAGTACTCGTGTCCATGATAATTTAAAAAGTATAGTTCAATCAGTAGTTTAGTTTAATTCTTGTAATATTAAAATTATATGACCTCTGGTTAACATAATGTCATTTTCTTTTAGAAAGAAAAGATAAAACTAAAAGTAGACACATGTTTATGGTAGAAATAATTAATTAATAATTAATCTATTTTAATAGAGTAGGTTGAATCAATACATCTAAATTATATTATATAAAGTACTTTCATAGTCAAATTGCCATATAGCTTTCACTAGTGACAACCCAAAGTAGAATTTATATTTTATGTCATAGCAAATGAGATAGATGTCATTACAAGTAGACCTATACTATGGTTACGAATTAGGTTCTATTTTAGACATTTTATTTTTATAGGTATGATTAGTTCGATATATGTTTATCTATGAACGGTGTATGTTTATTTATCTAATGGTGTATGTTTATTTATTTAGTGAATGTTTTCTTTTTGTATGTACGATATGCGAATCTATATTAGAAGCTGATTTCGTGGTAGAAGACCAAAATACGATTGAAGACGATCCGTAGGACCCCTTTGACCAAGGCAAGTGGATTCTCCCTCTGCATTTCTGTTCATACCCAAATAATGCATATAATAATATTTACTTTTGGATATTTGCATAAATTTGATAGGTTTTGCCTAAATAGGATTACCTAGAAATACCAACCCTATTCCTTGACTAACCTGGGATAAATACTATGCTTAGTAATTGTGCTACTGCTCAACTTGATCATTATGATGTCACTATTTAATGATACTATTGTTCCAGAAATGAAATTTGTATTATGATGATAACCCGATGGTTAAACAAGATCATGATGTATTAAATGGAACGTGGAGTGACCACCGAGGAAAACAGTGCAACCACGAGTGATATCATGGCTCTAGCTTTGGTAAATAGCTTTATAGACATAGTGCTTAGCGACTCTACCTAAAAGATGGACAAAAGGGGACGACAGTGGTTTGGTGGCAGCTCATGTTAACATGTGGTGATAGTCTTGGCTAAGTTACCTCACCTAGAGGATCACCAATACTGACGTGGAAACCTTAGCGAGTGGCTTTGTACTAAGGATATTTTGTGAAAGCCTCATAATGGATCCCTAGTCATTCACCTTGGTAGTGTTTATGGGTCTATACAACCTAGGCTAGAGAGGATACATGGCTTGTGTGTACAGTTGTACCACCTCTGCAGAGTGTAAAACTGATATGTCAGTCGTGCTCATGATTAAGAGCAACCTAGACCCTCACATGATAACTGAACTTAAAGATGGAGAATAAATCGTGGTCTGATGATTTTTAAATGGTTTGCTTAAGTGGTTTCACTTAAGTGCTTTTGAGATATAATCATGTGCTTATGATTAATTGTGATTTTGGGATACACTTACACTTAGTAAGTTAAGCGTTGTTAATAAAATATTGACCAACTAAAATGCTTACCACTTAAGCATAGCCTACCTTGTTAACCCTGCATAATTCCTCCCATTTGCTGAGCCCCCACCATAAGTGAGCTTACCCCTTGCTATTTTTTTATCACAAGCTGATGAGGAAGACTGTGACAATGGTGACGATGAGTATTGAGTCTAGTGACGCTCCAGTCATCTTCCTGTGGGAGATTACCCATGATTTTTCCGTTGTACATTGATTATGATACTGTTAAGACTCTTAAGTCTAGATGATGTAATAAAGTTATTATACACTCTTTTACACCTTTATTGCATTGTCTTTTGATATATTACACTTGTGACGTCAACATATGTGTGAAAAATGGATCTTGTCACACATATGCTATGCATTCGGTTTTGCCCCTAAAACTGGGTGTGACAGCTTAGCAAGCTAGTGCAAAGCCCTGCTACACATTCTATAATCAAACCCTTATTAGTTATCTTTAGATAAGATCAAGTAGAAATTAACAATGCATGTTCTAAAACCATAAGCGAGGATACCAACCTTCTTTTAGTTTCACACATGTGTCATGTGACGTTTTTGCCCTTTGTGTGTTTTGGGAGGGTAGGGGCCAATTAAAATATTACATGTGGGGTTGTTTGGTTCAGATTAAAGCAGACTATTTGGACTGCTGCAGCAGCCATCTATAGAGACAAAAATATTGTATAAGTAGTAGAAGCCGGTACGGATTAAAGCCAAATGAACATGAAACTAAAACATTACTTTTATTTCATGGATTTAGAAAAGGTAGCTGGGTTTGGACATTGAAAATTATAAAGGTTTGCTTAATATACACTTAGAAGCAAGCAGAACCCAATTTCGCTAAATTACTGCTCGAGCGCTCGACTAAAGAACATTCTGCAAGTAATCCTAGAAATTTTAAGTCTAAAAAAGCAGGATGAAATGGCTTAAACACAAAGGGATGCTTTTCCCCAAATCAATGGTGTTGTTTTCTTCCATGCAACACAATTCATTAAAGAATGAAAAATGATATTTTTCGTTGGTCCTTCTCATAGCCTTGTATATATCTAGAAAAAATAACAAGTTACCTGCTAATGAGCTGTTTCGCTTCATGTAGTTGGTGGTTACATTATTGGATGGCCTCCGCCTCGTCGTCGTCGCAGCACTTCACCCATCTGTACTTAGTGAAACTCTACACCCACCTGGGACTTGTTGTAGACGATGTAATGCAGCGAGCATGTGTGCCTCTGTCATGTTTAGAAAAACATTTAATGTGCATCATATCTTCTATAGTTTTTCTTAGAAACATCTAGTAACAATCTTCTATTATCTAATTTTATCAAGAATCAATATGTTGAAATAGTATGCAGCAACCAAGCAAGGGAAGAAAAACAAAAAAAATGATGAAAGTCGCCTAGAGGGGGGGTGAATAGAGCAAAACTGAAATTTACAAAGTTAATCACAACTACAAGCCGGGTTAGCGTTAGAAATATAATGCGAGTCCGAGAGAGGGCGTAAAAACAAATCGCAAGCGAATAAAGAAGTGAGACACAAGAATTTGTTTTACCGAGGTTCGGTTCTCTCAAACCTACTCCCCGTTGAGGTGGTCACAAAGACCGGGTCTCTTTCAACCCTTTCCCTCTCTCAAACGGTCCCTCGGACCGAGTGAGCTTCTCTTCTCAATCAACCGGGAACCAAACTTCCCCGCAAGGACCACCACACAATTGGTGTCTCTTGCCTCGATTACAATTGAGATGATCGCAAGAAAGAATGAGAAAAAGAAGCAATCCAAGCGCAAGAGCTCAAATGAACACAACAATCACTCTCTCTAATCACTAAAGCTTTGAGTGGAATTGGGAGAGGATTTGATCTCTTTGGTGTGTCTAGAATTGAATGCTAGAGCTCTTGTAAGTAGTTGGAAGGTGGAAAACTTGGATGTCTTGAATGTGGGTTGGTTGGGGGTATTTATAACCCCAACCACCAAACTAGCCGTTTGGTGAGGGCTTCTGTCGCATGGCGCACCGGACAGTCCGGTGCGCCAGCCACGTCACCAGGCCGAAGGGTTCCGACCATTGGATCTCTGTCTTGTGGGCTCGCTTGGCTGTCCGGTGGTGCATCGGACAAGCCCTGTAGGCTGTCCGGTGTGCCACCCGCGCGTGCACTGCTCCTCTGCGCGCGCAGGCACGCATTTAATGCGTTGCAGTCGACCGTTGCGCGCGAACTAGCCCTTGCTCCGCTGTCACACCGGACAGTCCGGTGAATTATAGCGAAGCGGATTCCCAAAGCTGGCGAGTTCAGAGTCGCTCTCCCGTGGAGCACCAAACATTGTCCGGTGGTACACCGGACAGTCTGGTGAATTATAGCGAAGCGCCTCTGCGATTTCCCGAAGGTGAAGAGTTCAGCTTGGAGTCCCCTGGTGCACCGGACAGTCCGGTGCGCCAGACCAGGGTGCCTTCGGTTGTCCCTTTGCTCTTTTGTTTGAACCCTTTTTTGGTCTTTTTATTGACTTATTGTGAACCTTTGGCACCTGTAGAACTTATAGATTAGAGCAAACTAGTTAGTCCAATTATTTGTGTTGGGCAATTCAACCACCAAAGTCAATTAGGAAATAGGTGTAAGCCTAATTCCCTTTCAAATGACACTATTAAAATGTACACATATAAAAGGATAATTACGAACCAGGGAAAACATATGTGTTGTCTAAAAATATCAATTTGTCAAATGAGGTACAAGAAAAATAGGAAAATCTTTAGCATTAAAAGCAATCCGCCTATCTCTTGTACACTGTACTAAAACAGGCAAGCACCTTGTGCCTCTTTGTGCATAATTAGAAATCTATTGTAGCAAACACTAGTCGACGAAGGTCAATGTTTTCCTAGCAAGAATGTGGCAATGCAACAAGGAAGCACAAGCACTCCTAGCTGAAATGAATAAACTCTACCCTCAATATAAGATTAAAGCATCAGGTTGCATCTTGCAAACTTGGGGATAGTTTCAAGCATCAAATTGCATCTAGCTGAAATGCTCATAGTGACATTGCCTACAGTTCATGGTTTGAAGGTAAAATTCACAACTAATAGGATTTACTACATTTTTCTTAAGAATGAAACTCATAGAACACTAGAAGAAAAAAGTCTCATGTAGGATTTATACTCGACCTTATCGCCTGAGCATGGAGAAACCGAGAGAGAGCAAACATGGTGCAGTGATCATCATATATATGTCATTCGCATGCAAGTGGCCAATGTTGATCTAGACATAGGCATGGTCCTCGGCAATGATGATCTTATTTGTGGCTGAGCTGCAAGAATAGAAATTCAACCTTAGCACACAACAAAACCAACCATGCAGAGCAGAAATATTTCTACATACCAGTTCCTTGGGACATAGAGGTCCACCATCTTACTCTTCTTGTTCTGCATGGTGACAACTGGGGAACTACCGCAACAACTAAAATGGATGAGGGCAAACTATTAGGCACATGAAAAGAGAACAACACTATGCATTCAAAGGACTCATTTAGTATTGTAACAATTCTAATTTGATGGGGAAGAGCTTGGCAATCTCATCTCAGACACAAATCTGGTGAGCTCGATGAAATCCGTAGCAATAGCAGTGCGGAGGAGAGACTACGAGGGCAGGATGGATGGTTCGAGACCAGTGCAACATAAACCCAAGCAAAAAACGAAATTCTAATCTAACAACTCGAATCTCATCAGTTACAACAATGAAAATGCTGTTAAGGATCCACAGTGCACTCAAACTAAGCAAAGTGGAGGAGCAGTGAATCAGAGGATAAAACAAAGGGAAGGATTGTGCACACGTCTTGAGGTCTGGCATGAGCTTGTTCACCTAGCAAAGGCGACAGGACTTGCCGGTGCACAGCAGCAAACCTTTGGATCGAATGAAGCTCCATTTCTGGGGACCGTGCATGCGCACGTGCTCTAGCAGCACAACGTCCTCCTCCGCTGTCCAGTGCCCCTTCTGCACCGCCTCACCCTCATCCCTCTTATCGCTGCCTCCGCCCCATCGATGGGCGCCACCTAGTGCTCGAGCCATTGTCTCGACGTTGTTAGATGTTGAAGCGTCCATCGATGGATCCACCCCTCATATACTTGCTCACTTGTAATACGCAAATTGTAAATAATAAGAAATGAGTTGATCTCATTATATGTTTTTCCCTCTATTTAATTGAACATGTGAACAACAACAATTAAATTGATTAATTTGCTAATGACACCTAAATAATATATGCATCATGTTGGAATTTATGTGTTTGTGCATTTCATAATAGTAATATTAATAAAAATATATTAGTGTCCAAATTAGAATTTGTAGATAACATATAGAAAGAAAAAGGGAAAAATACCATACAAAATAAAGGGAATAAATATGCAAAGAAATAGAACATATTCACACTGGTATTTGAACTTAGGAATTTATCCTAAGCACGAATTTCACAACACTATTTGAATTCAAATTTGGGATTTAAAAATAAATAGAAAAGAAATCAGAAAAAGCAAAAGAAAAAAGAAGAAAAAAATAAAAAGGGCACGTGGGCCGAAATCCATCAAATCTGGCTCAATACCCTTTTCCTAGTCCGCAGCCCGCCAGGCGCATTGGCGACGACACCTGGGACGCACACGCCAGACGCCATCTCGCCACTCGAGTGCGCGCCAACAGGTGGGGTCACCCTCGCAGTCACACCTCACGCGCCACTGTATCACCACGCTTCTGTCGCTGACGCTTGGGTCCGCTCAATAGTCGTGTAACCTCACACACGCGTGGACCGCTAGGTAAGGGGCCCCACCTGATAGCCAGCCCACTGTGGATCTTCCACCTTCCCCTCACATTGGTCATGGCCGAGATCTTCGCTGGCGCGCGCGATTTCAGTTGGCGGACGCAACCAACCCTGACCCGATCCCGCGACAACCATAAAGTCGAATGTCAGGCCTTTGCCTCCTTTTCCTCTCCTGACTGCACACCATCCACCACCTTAAAACCACAGGAAGGGAGATCCGCCGCCGGTGAAGCCTTTGGGCCTATCCTTGGTGCACTCCGTGGAGCTGGGAGGGTCATAGTTATAGTGTCGTGGGTAATCTGCGGCCGGTGTGCATGGGATCCGTCGCCAGGGCAACATCTCTGCCACAGCTCTGTCGCCGCTATGGACAATGCACCAGCGGGCGCCGAACCTAGGTGAGACTCACTGTCATGTCTTATGTTGCCTCTGCCATCAACGGAACACCTAGAACCGTGTGGAGTAGTGAGGTAGTGGGTCGGCAATTGCTCGCCGTCGTGCGACCATCACCGTGGGGCCGCTCTGTGACATGGGCACGCTCTATGTTCGGCTGGGCCACCGGAGAAATGTCTCTAGTGGATTCGTTAGGTCCTCAACTCTTTATAGCTCGAAGTGGGAGTAGGAATAGTGGCTCTGTGACGCAACCGGGCGTTCTCTGGTGAAGCTCCGCCGCAGGGAAGAGCCGGCGCCGCTGTCGGGTACGTCGTGGGTGGACGACGGTCGTTCGGCCGTTGATCCCCACGTGGACGGCTGTGATTAGATATGAGACATACCCCTTCACGCGTTAAATCTAAACCGTAAATGGTTCATCCGGGGGTAGATCGTAGATACATACGTGGCCGGATCTCGGGTGTTGATCTCGGATCCGAGAGTCTGGGTCACGTGTCGGTTCGGACGCGGATGGATCTAATCGTGGCCGTGTTCAAATCTGACGGCAAAGAAACACTCATACCCTTTCGCTATGGCAAATTAACATATGAGCCCCTAGCAAACTGCGAAATAAACCCACCGTCCATCATAATGCAAAGAGTGCTACAATCCGACCCAGAACTTTACAGATTGGACCCTACGGTTCTCAGTAATATTGCGCGGGGTCCAGACGTTTAGTAAAACAGAGAAAAAGTAATTTAGAAAATGATTATTAGTGCAAAATTAATTCCAGGAACTTGATTAATTCATAGAAAATTCATTTTTACTCCTTTTTAATCCATTCCATTTGCAATAATTTTGTATTAATATTGTCTATCACTTGGTAACTCTGTTTTAGCATGAAACCTCAATTAAAATACCCACTTAATTATTTTTGTACTAGACACATCAAACATTCGGAAAATCATAACTTGAAATCTGTGACTCTACATTTAGTGATTCTTGTTCCTACGATCTTGTTTCGATGCATCGAATATTATTATGTATTATGCATTCATGTTAGTGTGATGTTAATTTCTCCTATACCATATCTGTTTGTATTGCTTTGAGTAGACGAGCCAGTGACCGAGGATCCAGGTGTTCAGCAGGTAGGAGTTGCTAAGTAGGACCTCATTGAAGGCAAGTTGTGCCCTTGACCACTTTTATTTGCACAATAATGTTCTCTAATCATTTTATCATGCATAGGCTTTGATGGGAGCCAATAGGTCACCCTAGTTTGGTGAATCATGGCACAAGATCGAATGTCATATTTTTAGTACATAGCAGGAGTTCTATACAAAATAAATAAATAATTACAATATAAGGAGACAACAGTCCAGCAACCCAAAGTTGACTGGGAGACGACGACCTAGACCTCTCACGAACACATCGCAGCATCCTCCATGCGCATCATCCTGCGGTACCTGTTCTTGACCTGTGGGGGGGTGTGAGACAGCAAGAGTGAGCTCACATACGTTCATAGCTCAACAAGTTGTGGGGAATAATGTGCATGAACTCGCCAAAGGTGGGAGCTCACGTGAAGTGTAAGGCTTACCAAAGAGGATGGTTGAAGCTGAGCATTGCTTTTAAAGTTGGTCAAAATTTTATTAGCAATTACTAAGTATAAGTAAATACCAACCCAATTAAGTAGTAGAACAAAAGTAACAACATCACCTGCGATGCAATGCATATGACAAATTGAATTTAGTTCCATAAATTAATCATGTGAGGGTCCGAGCTGCTCATGACCGTGAGCACGGCTGATATACCAGTTTTACACTCTGCAGAGGTTGCACATCTTTACCCACAAGTCATGTTACCCATCCGCCAAGGGATCGCGACTTCCCATGCACCTCTACCGAGGAGATGAGGCAGGGTAACACTACGAGGCCTTTACAAAGTTCCACTAGCTTCAGAAAACCCACTATAGTTTATAGGAAGCTCCAATGCAGGGACCCCTCGCATGATCGCCATCGCAGCAAAATCATCCCAAGGGCCTCCTTACACTGACCACTCTCCTACTGCCCTTGCCCCTTTCGGGTAATGTAGTCATCCACTAGATTTCCTAATTAATCAGCCAAGGGGTCCCATTCCTCCCTTGTGGTAGCACTGTTTTCCAGGGTGGTCGCTCAATGTTCCAATTAACATAATGATCTTATCATGAACAGTAATAATAAACAGATAATAAAAGTGTGATCATGAATAATGTATCTTCATACCCAAAACCACATAAAGCACTAGCAAGTACTACCCAAAAAGTTCAGTGGTAAACAAGGTATAAAGATAGACAGACTAGGGTAACCTATTGGGTCCCATCAAAATTAAACTATGCAGATCATTATGATTAATTAGCACATGAGTGGGTAAAAAGAAGTGATCAAGGGCACAACTTGCCTGGAACTTGAGATTCCAGGTACCACTTTCTCTTCAATTGACACGTGTCCTCACCGCTAAACGTAGCAATATAGACAAACATGTATAGGTAGAATTAAAATCACAACAAACATAAGAATAAACTACGTAAGAATATTCTACACATTGTCACGAGATCATAGGAACCAGAATCACTAAATTCGGATCTACGGTTAATAAGTTATGAATTTCTGAAATTATTTAGCACCTAGAATAGATTAATTCAATTGAATAATTTTAATTCAAGTTTCATGACTAAACAATGTTACTAGTTGATAGACAATATTAATACAAAATTATTGAAACTGGAATGTATCAATTTGGAGTTAATATGAATTTTCTACGAATTAAACAAGTTTCTGGAATTGTTTTTGTATTAAAAATCATTTTCTATAATTAATTTTCTATTTCCATTGTTCTCTGGATTGGGCAACAAAAACAAAGAAATGTAGGGGCTAATTCGAAATATTTCCTAGACCCAGGCTTCCCACATATGGACGACGGGTTCATATGCTAAAAGATCAGGGGCTTTTTCAGAAAAGGGTGCGGCGAAGGGAAACCGATCAGATCTGGCCGTCCGATCCCAAATCAATGATCCAGGGTCGATCTCGTGAAGTGGTAACTTTGATTCAATCAGAGCCGTTCATTCGTAGATCGAGGGCTCCCGCGTCGTCTTCACTCCCACGGCCGAGCCATGGTGGCGCTGCCCAGACCATGCGACGGCGCCATCGCTGGTGCACGCGATACATCACCCCGGTGCGCTATTCTTCAACCCGATGTGATTGTTATGAAGTGGAAGCAATGGCGAACACAACAGAAGTGGTCTTATCGACGCTACTGTGGTGGTGAGGCCGGCCGACGGACCCAGGCGGAAGGGTGATTACCGGCGTACGGTTCCGGAAGTGTAGAGCGCGATTCCAGCCAGGCGAAGCCACATACGTATTTGGCATGGTATGGCAAGCCAAACAGAGGCATTCTCACCAGAGGTTGGGGCGCCAGTATCCCGGTCGTCGATGCGGAGTGCCATGGCGATGGTGACGGAGCACCGATGAGAAATTCTTGTCCACAAGATGACTTCGGGTTTACCCTGCCAGTGCGCGAGCTCCCATAGCCCCCAGCATTCACCCGTGACCAAGAATTCCAGGCGGATTCATTGGGAGATGAGCATGGCGCGCAGCAGATTCCTAGGTGGCGGAACCCTAGGGCATGCCACCCATGGCGAATGGGTCGGCGGTGAGCCATACCCACGCCGCGGTGTGGCTTCCCCCCCCCCTTCTGTGCAAGCTTTTGCCCCCTGAGACTTCCATAGCGTCTCATGTCGATGTGGGCGAAGGGAGGCGTGAGGGCTTGGCTTTTATTCCCTAGCCGGATGCGGCGAGCGAGGTCTTAACCATCCGTGGAATCCACGCGAGCACGGAGAGGTTGTTGCTGTGGCCTCGGACCACGTAGAAGACGAGTCCGACCAGTGCTAATCCAAGCGAGGATTATGGGGATTCGGTCCCAGGCTTTGTCGCGTGTTTGTTACCATAATCCCAGGGAAGATCCACGGTGGATGAGGGAATGAGTCTGTGGGGAAGACGACCAGTGGTAGAGAACCACATGGCAGTGGCAAGAGCATGGTGCGGGCCCATTGGTCAGTTTTCACGGTGCACGCGTGGGTGGAAGCGGCTTATGACGAGTGGGCCCCACCTGTCAGCACGGATGCAAGACGGGCTGGTACAGTCGAGTAGTAACTGGGCTAGAGTAGGGATTCGGCCCAGGTAGTGGTAGGTCTTCTTTTTTTCATTTTCTTTCCTACTTTCACATTAAATTCAAATTCAAATTTCGAATTAAGTTAACATAGAGTTTAAACTTAAAGTATATTTAAGTGTCCAAACAAAACTCCAACATGTTATACTTGGTTTATCTTATTTTATATATCAAATATCTATTTAGTCAAATGAAATATTCCCATATTGTCCCCTTTAGATAAGTAATACTTTGAATGTGTGCCAAGATCAACGGTTAATAAATATTCGTTGCTTATTTTAGAATGAACAATTGTTTAATCTTTACTTTTGGAGATGTGTTAATTTAATTATACAATCAACCAATAGAAAATTAAATAGAATCCTTTTATTTTATGACTATTAGAAAACATGTTTATTATAGGGATTGTAGCTTCCTCACAATGAACCTCTTACTATAAGGTATTCCAATTCAAAATTGTTGGAGAATTTTAATACATTCCTAAAACACTAACATAATTATATTTATTTATTATTTTTCATTTTTTTCTGATACAAATTTTGGGCTTTACAAATCCTACCCCCCTTAACAAAAATCTCGTCCTCGAGATTTGTAAGAAAAGGAATACATAAGGATTGGTTTGTAATTCATCTTTTAGTCTATAATTGGTTCAAAAATCCAGAGTCTCATTTTTTATAGTCAATATTGGGCGATTGGCAGAGCATAGGTATCCAGTTACTTATTGTGTAGGAGAAAAGATGTCTTTGAAGCATAGATATGTTTGGGTAAGAAAGAGTAGGGTAAGGAAAGTCTCCATTCAAGATTGTGGCTCTTGATCCTTTTGAAGATCTGGCTTGAATCTTATCCTTCCTTGATTTGATGAAGCCGATCATCTTCGATCTTTGTTCTTGAAGTTGTTATTCGAATTAGGGACATGTAGTTAAGGCAGATTTGTAGGTGACAAATAACTTAGTAGGTAGAGCAGATGGCTTAGTAAGTGGCTTAAGCTAAATGAGAATAGGTAGAATCGGGTTTAGCTGTTTTGCTTCTAGGTTGGGCTAGATAGGCCATACAACCCACTATGTAGGTCAGGTTGTTGTTCTTGTCCGAGTTAGTCTAAGACAACAATATAGGTTAAAACATGTTTATAGGAGTAGGTTCTTATTTATTTCACCACTATAATCTTGTTAAGTGGCTGACCTAAGATTAGGTCGTATTTATATTAGATGGGATCTAGATTAGTTTGGCATGAGTAGATTTGACTAGATAAGATCTAATTAATTTGGATTAGATCATGGTTGTCACTCTAGGATGCAAAGTGTTAAGGATAAGATGGAAGGATAAGATAGAATCTTTTTAAGGTAAGATGGTTTTATAAGATAGATCTACTTGTTTTTTTGTATGGGTGACAATCTATCTTTCTAACTATATTCTTATGCTTGTATGTATTTAGATGTAATTGTGGACATTACTCCACAACTCATCACACTCAATCAAAGATCCAAATCAGACAAGTATCATAAGAACAAACTTTCAGGCATACAAATACCTATAAAAATAGTTTTGTTTTTGTTCCTAAGATTAGGTCTCATATTCCTAAAAGTCACTTTAGGTACAGGATTTCAAAGTGTGAAATCCACATTTGTCTTTAGAAGGAAAAGGTAAGAATAATCAGAATAAGCCGAAATAGATGAGAAAAGATTAAGGAAAGTTTAGAAAAGAATCAGAGTAGCAAAGGTAAGTAGACAATGGTTGTCCAGTTCCATCTAGGTTTCGTCCTATAGTCAACATTCCTCTGATACCACTTCTGTCACACCCGGATTTCGGGGCACCAAGACCCGGGCGCGAACATAATCACCAGGTGTGCTGGGACCAAGTCTCACACATATGATGAATCATGGCACAAGATCAAATGTCAAATTTTTACTACATAGCAGGAGTTCTATACAAAATAAATAAATAATTACATTATAAGGAGACAATGGTCCAGCAACCCAAAGTTGACTGGGAGACGACGGCCTAGACCTCTCACGAACACATCGCAGCATCCTCCATGCGCATCATCCTGCTGTACCTGTTCTTGACCTGTGGGGAGGAGTGAGACAGCAAGAGTGAGCTCACATACGTTCATAGCTCAACAAGTTGTGGGGAATAATGTGCATGAACTCGCCAAAGGTGGGAGCTCACGTGAAGTGTAAGGCTTACCAAAGAGGATGGTTGAAGCTGAGCATTGCTTTTAAAGTTTGTCAAAATTTTATTAGCAATTACTAAGTATAAGTAAATACCAACCCAATTAAGTAGTAGAACAAAAGTAACAACATCACCTGCGATGCAATGCATATGACAAATTGAATTTAGTTCCATAAATTAATCATGTGAGGGTCCGAGCTGCTCATGACCGTGAGCACGGCTGATATACCAGTTTTACACTCTGTAGACGTTGCACATCTTTACCCACAAGTCATGTTACCCATCTGCCAAGGGATCAAGACTTCCCATACACCTCTACTGAGGAGGCGAGACAGGGTAACACTACGAGGCCTTTACAAAGTTCCACTAGCTTCAGAAAACCCGCTACAGTTTATAGAAAGCTCCAATGCAGGGACCCCTCGCATGACCGCCATCGCAGCAAAATCATCCCAAGGGCCTCCCTACACTGACCACTCCCCTACTGCCCTTGCCCCTTTCGGGTAAGGTAGTTATCCACTAGCTTTCCTAATTAATCAGCCAAGGGGTCCCATTCCTCCCTTGTGGTAGCACTGTTTTCCCGGATGGTCGCTCCATGTTCCAATTAACATAATGATCTTATCATGAACAGTAATAATAAACAGATAATAAAAGTGTGATCATGAATAATGTATCTTCATACCCAAAACCACATAAAGCACTAGCAAGTACTACCCAAAAAGTTCAGTGGTAAATAAGGTATAAAGATAGACAGACTAGGGTAACCTATTGGGTCCCATCAAAATTAACATATGCAGATCATTATGATTAATTAGAACATGAGTGGGTAAAAAGAAGTGATCAAGGGCACAACTTGCCTGGCACTTGAGATTCCAGGTACCACTTTCTCTTCAAATGACACGTGTCCTCACCGCTAAACGTAGCAATATAGACAAACATGTATAGGCAGAATTAACATCAAAACAAACATAAGAATAAACTGTGTAAGAATATTCTACACATTGTCACGAGATCATAGGAACCAGAATCACTATATTCGGATCTACGGTTAATAAGTTATGAATTTCTGAAATTATTTAGCACCTAGAATAGATTAATTCAATTGAATAATTTTAATTCAAGTTTCATGACTAAACAATGTTACTAGTTGATAGACAATATTAATACAAAATTATTGAAACTGGAATGGATCAATTTGGAGTTAATATGAATTTTCTACAAATTAAACAAGTTTTTGGAATTGTTTTTGTATTAAAAATCATTTTCTATAATTAATTTTCTATTTCCATTGTTCTCTGGATTGGGCGACAAAAACAAAGAAACGTAGGGGCTAATTCGAAATATTTCTCGGACTCAGGCTTCCCACATATGGACGGCGGGTTCATATGCTAAAAGATCAAGGGCTTTTTCAGAAAAGGGCGCGGCGAAGGGAAACCGATCAGATCTGGCCGTCTGGTCCCAAATCAATGATCCAGGGTCAATCTCGAGAAGGGGTAACTTTGATTCAATCAGAGTCGTTCATTCGTAGATCGAGGGCTCCCACGTCGTCTTCACTCCCACGGCCGAGCCACGGCGCCGCTGCCCAGACCATGCGACGGCGCCATCGCTGGTGCACGCGATACATCACCTCGGTGGGCTATTCTTCAACCCGATGTGATTATTACGAAGTGGAAGCGATGGCAAACACAATGGAAGTGGTCTTACCGGTGCTACTGCGGTGGTGAGGCCGGCCGACGGACCTAAGCGGAAGGGTGATTACCGGCGTACGGTTCCAGAAGCGCAGAGCGCGATTCCAGCCAGGCGAAGCCACATACGTATTTGGCGTGGCATGGCAAGCCAAACGGAGGCGTTCTCACCAGAGGTTCGGGCGCCAGTATCCCGGTCGTTGATGCGGAGTGCCATGGCGATGGTGACGGAGCATCGATGAGCAATTCTTGTCCACAAGATGACTCCGGGTTTACCCTGCCAGTGCAAGAGCTCCCATAGCCTCCAACATTCACCCGTGACCAAGAATTCCAGGCGGATTCATAGGGAGATGAGCATGGCGCATAGCAGATTCCCAGGCGGTGGAACCCCAGGGCATGCCACCCATGGCGAATCGGTCGACGGTGAACCATACCCACACCACGGTGTGGCTTCCCCCCCCCCTTCTGTGCAAGCTTTTGCCCCTTGAGACTTCCGTAGCGTCTCAAGTCGATGTGGGCGAAGGGAGGCATGAGGGCTTGGCTTTTGTTCCCTAGCCGGATGTGGTGAGCGTGGTCTTAACCATCCGCGGAATCCGCGCGAGCACGGAGAGGTTGTTGCTGTGGCCTCGGACCGCGTAGAAGACGAGTCCGACCAGTGCTAATCCTAGCGGGGATTACGGGGATTCGGTCCCAGGCTTTGTCGCGTGTTTGTTACCATAATCCCAAGGAAGATCCGTGGTGGATGAGGGAATGAGTCCGTGGGGAAGACGACCAGTGGTAGGGACCCACATGGCAGCGGCTAGAGCATGGTGCGGGCCCATTGGTCAGTTTTCATGGTGCACGCGTGGGTGGGAGCGGCTTATGACGAGTGGGCCCCACCTGTCGACACGGATGCAAGACGGGCTGGTACAGTCGAGTAGTAACTGGGCTAGAGTGGGGATTCGGCCCAGGTAGTTGTAGGTCTTTTTTTTCGTTTTCTTTTCTACTTTCACATTAAATTCAAATTCAAATTTCGAATTAAGTTAACATAGAGTTTAAACTTAAAGTATATTTAAGTGTCCAAACAAAACTCCAACATGTTATACTTGGTTTATCTTATTTTATATATCAAATATATACTTAGTCAAATGAAATATTCCCATATTGTCCCCTTTAGATAAGTAGTACTTTGAATGTGTGCCAAGATCAAAGGTTAATAAATATTCGTTGCTTATTTTAGAATGAACAATTGTTTAATCTTTACTTTTGGAGATGTGTTAATTTAATTATACAATCAACCAATAGAAAATTAAATAGAATCCTTTTATTTTATGACTATTAGAAAACATGTTTATTTTAGGGATTGTAGCTTCCTCACAATGAACCTCTTACTATAAGGTATTCAAATTCAAAATTGTTGGAGAATTTTAATACATTCCTAAAACACTAACATAATTATATTTATTTATTATTTTACATTTTTTTCTGATACAAATTTTGGGCTTTACAGGTAGTCTTTGTTATTGCTATGTATTGTTTTGGGTGTTGAGATACTATTACACATGGTCATTCTTTATTATTATTGTTCTACTTCTGTTCATGATAAGACCATTATGTTAATTGGAACATGGAGCTTAACTTGAGAAACACGTGCCACCACAAGGGTGGAATGGGACGCCCTTGGCTGACTAATTAGGAAAGCTAGTGGAGGACTACCTTATCCAAAAGGGGCAAGGGTAGTAGGGGAGTAGGCGTGTAGGGAGGTTCTTGGGTTGATTTTGCTGTGATGGCGGTTAGACGGGGGATTACTGTGTTGCTCTTCCTAGAAACTGTAGCGGGTTTTCTGAAGCTAGTGGAACTTTGTAAGGCCTCGTAGTGTTACCCTGCCTCGCTTCCTTGGTAGAGGTGATGGGGTCCGTACAACCCGGTGGCAGATGGGTAACATGACTTGTGGGTACAGGGTACAACCTCTGCAGAGTGTAAAACTGGTATACTAGTCGTTCTCGCGGTCATGAGCAGCTTAGGACTCTTGCATGATTAATTTATGGTATTAAATTCAATTTGTCATTTGCATCTTATTGTGGTTTATTATTAATTTTGATCTATTATTACTCTGGTTTGGTATCCACTTACATTTAGTAATTGCTAATAAAACTTGACCAACTTATTAAAAGCAATGCTCATCTTTAACCCTTATTTTTGACCAGCCTTACACTTCACATGAACTCCCACCTTTGGTGAGTTCATGCACATTATTCGCCACAACTTGTTGAGCTATGATCTTTTGTGAGCTCACCCTTGCGATATATAAACCCCCCCATGGGAGAAGAACAGGTGGTCCAGGAGGAGCCATACAACAAGGAGTACAAGCTTATTTAGGTGGCGTCTCCCAGTCAGCTTATTGGCGCCAAGGATTAATGTTTAGTTCGCTTTATTGTTCTCATTTATTTTTGTAAGACTTCTGCTATGTAATAATGATACTTGTTACATTTATCTCTATACACTTTGTTCTTATATGTGATGTTCTTCTTTGGCGTACATATGAGATGCCCGGCTTTATCACATAAATCCTGGTGTGACAACACCCGACGATGAGGCAGCGACCATCGCATCGGAGATCCAAGCAGTGGTGAGCAAGCACTACCTGCCCCTGCAGCCATATGTGTGACCACCGCGCCGGAGATCCAAGATGCGGCGAGCGACACGACGAGCAAGCAAAGCCTGCCCCCCGTAGCCATATGTCACTGTGGCAGACCCAAAGAAATTGAAGCCTAGGAGAATGGAGCACCTCGCCGAGCATCGAGCGACGAGCGGCTAGCCTTGGACGACTGGGCGTGGCTAGTGCCAGGTGGGCCGACGGTGAGCCCAGACCCCAGAGGCTGGATGATGGACGGTTGCTAGCTTGCAGGGTGGCGGTAGGCGCATCTGGCGGCAAGGAGGTGAAGGTGAGCCGTTGTCACGTCATGTGGAGGATGAGGCGACAGGTGAGGCTACGGGATGCAGGGTTAGAGGGGTCGCTGGGCGGGGGCATGCAGAGGATGGAAGGGTGGTGCGACATGTGGAGCATGGATTAGGGGTGTGGTTCCTGTGGATCGTAGGTGAGTCGTGATTGTCGGGCATAGTGTCGCGGCGAGGATTGGGGGAGAGGGCTAGCAACGTGGGGGGGGGGCATGGTGCACGGTGGAGACGCCCACACATGGTGCTTATATATATATACTATATTAAAACACCAGTTTTAACGGTCGTCCCGCGTCATTCTTTTGTAAAGAACACCTTTTATTTGTTTGAAATCAATATGCGGCTCTCTTCTATGCCATGGGCCTGTTTGGTTCAGCTTTTTTCTGACCAGCTTTTCTGAAAATTTGACTATGGGGAGAATCTGGTTGTGTGGAGAATCTGAGTATCATTACGATTACATGTGGAGAAAGATAAAATTATTCATAGAGCTTAGGATCTAGAAAGTGACGGATTCCTACTATTACAACGACTCAACCGATTATATGTTTATGTTGATTTTGGATAGTTTTTGCCCCAACAAATTTTATAGAAGCTAGCTGAAAAGCTGAGCGTTTGACAGTCCGCAGCAGCTTTTGGTGGCCAGAAGCTGTCAGAAGCCGAAACAAACAGGGGCGATGTTTTCTCGAGAGAAGCGGCGCAATTCCATTCTAAATTGCAGCAGTCACCACGCAAACCACTGCATAGCCATCAATCAACATGGCTGACACCATCCATCCATTGGTCGCATGGATTGCTCGGCGACGGTGGAGGCCAATGCATTACAGACCTCATATATTGTCGAGTATTCGTCATGGTACGTGTCTCCGGCGAGGAAAATGTGCTTCTTGCTCTGCACTTCGACGGAGCTCCAGACACGATCTTTCTGTAAGCCGAGCGCCCTCATCGCCTCGTGCGTGCCAGTCACGCTCTCCCACATCTCGCGGGCGGTGTACGTGTTTGTGACGACCAGGTACTTCCCACCGTTTCTAGGCTACAGCTGAAAGAACCACAGCGCGGCGAGCTCGATGTCTCCACCGTGCTTCCTGCAGGTGCCCAGAATGGTGCCCTAGACCACTTTTCAAACGAACGAGGCAGGAGAGCTGCCGATTATATTAATAAAGAAGAAGTGGTCCGGATGGGACAAAACAACAAAACAAACAACAGGCGGTTGGATTGGGACATCAACACGCCAACGCCATACAACTTAACTCGACGGTTTGGATTGGGACATCAACACGGCACTACACTCACCGCTGACAGAGAGTGCCCAAACAAACAAACACAGGCAGCGGCAACCCCACACGATAAAACTGCTAAAGGTCATCGTTGTCAAGCAAGGATGCAGAGCATCCAGCATCTCCGACTTCCCAAAGCAACCGACAGACGAACCAAACGAAAAACAGACAAACAGCCCGAAGCGAAAGGTCTCAACAGGTCATCGTTGCCGAGCTCAAGGCACAGAGCAGCTCCGACTTCCAATCTTGACCCTCTGCCCTGCCTCCAGTTTTTGCCCGACCTACGAAACATTCTGGCCACGAAGAAGGGAGGTTCGCCTCATGTTATCGTTGCCGAGCCACATCCCCTGACATAGCAGCTCCGACTTCACGTTGCAAAACCCCACCTCAACCCGCGTACCAGGCGTCAAGAAGCGAAGCAACAGCCGAAGGCAAAGCCGTGGCCGAGACGAACTTCAGAAGCGACGCCTTCAGGAAGGGAGTGACGCCACCGTGACGCCACCGTCGCTTGTCCACGATGGACCGAGCTTTCACCCAAGGAAGATAGCGTTGGGGATGTGATGCCCTCAACAGGGAAAGCGACGCTCATGGGCGTCACCATCGCCGAGACTTTCGCCCAAGAGCCCCAAGCACCGCGTCTGGCCGAAACCTCGAGACACAGCAAGCTGCCTCCGTCGTCGCCGCTGACCCGTCATCCCACACAATGATGAAGATTTTGGGACCTGCCGCCACCACCACCCTCACCACCACCCTGCGCTAGTCTGAGCCACTAGCCGACGCTGTTGCAGACGAGAGGTCCCGCTCCAGCCTCTCCAGGCCAGAACGGCCAGAGGCGGTGGCACCTAGCCACGACCGCCGTCGACATAGCCGGTCGCAGTCATACCAGCCAAAGCCACGTTGTGCCGGCCGCGCCAGCCGCAGCCGCAATCGTCGCTCGACGCCAGACGTCGCCCGTCCCATGCACAGGCGCGCGCCCCTGCCTCACGGGCACTGGATCTGGCCTGGGCCCAACCGGATCTGGGACCACCTGCTACCCGTCGGCGGTGCTCCTGGCAGTCTGGTAGGTTCTTGACAAGCGCGTAGGCATCATGTAGTCTGCCGACCCTCGCAGGCATGTCGACCACCGCCGCATAGTGTGGGCCCCTTGGCGTGAGGCCGTAGTTAGAGAACATGGAGGAGAAGCGCCTCCACCCCTCGTCGACGAGCCCGTCATGCGCGCACGGCGAGGAACGTCACGTCGTTGGGCCGAAACCCACCCGTCGCCATCTGGTCGAAGAACGCCAGCGCCTTGGCGATGCGCCCCTGCTGGTCGTGCCCAAAGACGACCGTAGTCCACATCATGACGTTCCGCTCCCACGCGGCCGTGAACACATGGCGCGCATCCTCGAGGTAGCTGCATTTGTGGTACATGCTGTCCACGAGCGTGTTGTTGGTGAAGACGTTGTCACCCACGTCCGACTTGACCGCGACGTCGTGCATGCGGCGGCCGTGCCCCAGCGTGGCTAGCCTTGCGCACGCGCACCGCACCATCGCAAACATGAACTGGTCCGACGCCAGCCCTTCCTCGCACATTGCGCTGAACAACTCCACCGTCCCCTCTTGTGCCTCCGCGTTGCCCCATGTGCACCCGGATGTCATGGCATTCCACGCGACAAAGCTTCGCTGCAGCATTCCTTCGAACATCTTCTGCGCGCATCTGAGGTGCTCGATCTTGGCGTAGAAGATGAGCAGACTGGTGGCGACGTACGCGCTACACCAGAACCCGATGGCGACCATGCGCGTATGGATCCTTTTGCCGAGCCTCGGGTCCCTCCAGTTCACGCATTCTTGGAGCAGAAGCGCGTAGGTTCCAGTGCCGGGGCAAATGGAACTCCGGCACATGAGGCTCATGGCCTTGGACAGGTGCCCGGTGATGCATAGGGACTTCTTTCGTGCCAGGCTAGCGCAACCCATGGTTGACGGAATTTGGAAATAACACTCTTTTTGATCTTTGCTGATCTTATAATCTTTATCTTCACTATATTAAATCACCAGTTTCAATGGTCGTCCCACGTCATTCTTTTATAAAAAATCCCTTTTATTTGTTTGAAATCAAGCCGCGGCTCTCTGCCTCACCTGAAGGAATAGGCGGATAGATAGCCTATAGAACACACACCCTCTCTTTCTTTCTCTACTATCTATGGCTCCAATCTCCTTCCCCTACCTATTCGACGCCCCTCTCTCTAGGCCCTCCCCCGCTGCCCCATGTCAAACGTGTTGCCTCCGTTTCTCTATTCCCCGCTGCCATGACAGGTAGATTGCCAGATCCACACTGGTAAGGAAGATTTTGATTGTCTGGTTGTGTCTAGGCTAGCCTGATCTCATCCGAACCATCCCAGCAGCGTAATTTGGGAAGGTCCCATAGAGGGATCATGGATTTTGGACTCGAGCGGTGAAGTTTCTCTCCTCTAGATTGAGCCTAGGGAGAGGTCGTGTCGTGGCCCTACCTCCTCGACGGCTAGCACGCGTCGCCTCCTGACTCACCCCCTCGCCGTGTGCTGATATGGCCGTGATTTACCACTAGCTTTCTAGGCTTGGTCGATTTTTAGGAGAATTCTTTCGAGTTCATGGCTTCGTCTTCTCCCCCTCTTTCATTTTCTTCTTTGGGTTACTGCTACCCACATGAGTACATGACATGCTCTAGAATAAATTAAATTATATTTTCTTGGTATAAATAACATATGTTTTTTTGCGCATTCATCTCTTTTTTTTTGTGTTAGTGTGAACAAGATTGTTGTAGCACCCCTGGTGTAACAAGAACTAAAACTTGAGCATGGCATCATATGCATTGACATTTCATTATGTATGTTACACCTAGAGTGCATCCACTAGGCTAAAAGTTCAAAAGTGTGATGTGATGATTTGAAGTAATCCTTAACCCTAGGATAGGATACTTAACCAAGAAATAGAAGTTTGTGGGTATGAGTGATAACAACTTGAGTATTATCTCAAAAGCTAGTGGAAATGTTCATAGGAGACTAAATTTGGTGAATTTGAGTGGCACATAAACCCTAGAGCACTCAAAACCCTAATAAGAACCCTAGAAACCCAAATTTGTGCTCTAAGAGATGAGACCACTATCTATACACTTTTGGACCAAAGTGCATACATCAAAGTAGTAGAGTATCAAAAACTAAGCAACTTTTACATTGGAAGATTTTCAAGTGTAGTGGAATAAAGTGGACTAATTTGCAAAAAAGCCCCCATGGCACCATATGGCCTAACTCTGAAAAACAGTATGTTTAGGCCAAGTTTGTGCCCTAATATCTCTTAATCCATGAAGATTCTGCCCTATGTCATTAAAAAAAATGATAGAGCTATGTTAGTAGTTCAAGTTTGATTAACTGATCTAACACCAGAGCTACTTAGAAATTGGAGAAAAATGGACTAAAATTTAGGCTGTCAGTCGGATCAGGCACTGAAGTTTGATTGACAGTGAACCCTGATGAACTTTGGACCCAATTTGAGCTTGATCGAGTGAGAAAATGACTAGGGTTCCTATGATTGAACTGAAGCTGGGATATGTGTTAATAACTTTGATGTAATCCGGTCAGTAGCTCATCACATATAAATTGAAGAAAAACGCCCCTGAATATGCTCTGTCAGAACGAATGAAGAAGACCTGATGGTACAGTAGTGAAAAGATCTTCAGATTCAGTGAACTTCGCCGTCGGTGATGTAACACCCCTGGTGTTACTAACACTAAAACTTGAGCATGGCATCATATGCATTGACATTTCATTTTGTTTGTTACACCTAGAATGCATCCACTAGGTAAGATTTCAAAACAAGCGTGATGTAATGGCTTGAAGTATTCTTAACCCTAGGGTAGGGTACTCAACCCTGGGATTAGGGCATGTGGGTAATGGCAAGACAAAATGTGAAATACCTCAAAAGTCATTGGAAATATTCATAAGATATCATGTTTGATGGATTTGAGTGGCACAAAAACCCTAGAGTGCTCAAAACCCTAAAAGGAACCCTAGAAACCCCTAATTTGTACCCTAGGGGGTGATTTCAAATTCTATACACTTTTGGACCAATATGTAAATATCAAAGTGGTAGAACAACAAAAACCAAGCAACTTTTACATTGGAAGATTTTCAAGTAGTGAGGAGCAATTTGGACTTAATTGCAAAAGGTCCCAAGAACACCAATGTGGCTAACTCCGAAATTTTAGTGAGAATAAGTTAACTTTGGAGCCTTATATTTCTTAATCCATGAGTATTTTTCCCTAGGTCCATACATCAAACTTATAGAGCCATGATAGGAGTACAACTTTGATTAAGTGACTAAGCATTGGTGCTGTACAAAAATTAGAGATAAATGGACATGAAGTTGGGCTGTTAGTCACCACTAAAGACTGAAACTTGGTTGACAGTGAGTTTTGATGAACTTCGGAGTCAATTTAAGCTTGATCGAGTAAGCAAATGATCAAGTTTCCTATGGTCTAATTAGAGCTGGTGTGTTGAACAACAACTTTCATGTAGTCGAATTGGTAGCTCTCCACATGAAAACTGGAGAATTTGGCCTCACAATCTGCTCTGTCAGAAGAACTAAATTAGAGTGTGATGGTATAGTAACTGAAATATCCGCGGGGGCGGGGGGTGCATCTCGCCACCGGTGTTGATTGGCGTCGTGATTCGCGCAGCTTCCCGGATGGTGCTCGGCGGGCATCTTTTCGTTGGGATATTTGCGGATGGGGTAAGACCGCCGTCGTGGCACGCAAATGCCCCGACCGCCACGCTTCCCTCTTAGTCATACCTGGCCACGAGCACCGCTTCCCTCCGTTGATCCATGGCATCGCTTATTTGACTGTGTTACTATCGCAGCGAGACGTGTCTAACTCCTAGAAAAGAATCACGCTCGACATCACTGGTGATGGCCAACGGGGTCCGATGAAGCTTATCACCTAGACCACCACCGTGGGTCACCAAACCTATAAATTCACCGTGCCCTTACCCTCGACGTCCAAATTAACCAAGCACTGGTCTTCGCCTCTTAGTTATGGAGTTAACGGCTCACTAGCCATCTCTTTTCATCCACCATTGATGGAGATCATCGGAATTCCCTGGGATTGGTCATTTTCACCGCCGTGAAGAATCCATCTGTGGCTAGCCCTCCTTGGGTCAGTTCACACCCGTCTAACTCTTGTTTTGGCATACCTTTAGCCTCGGGTTGCTTACTGTGTCAGCCAATTAAACTCTACCAGCGCCAAAATCCCGGAACACCGCGTCGCCACCATAGAACGCTGTCGTGGACACCCCCTCTATCGACCCACTCTTCCATCCCCGTTGGGTCCAAATTAGTGCGTGTACACGATCTCTGGTGAACCAGTAAAGCTCACCCTAGCTTCAATTTTGGAACTACTGCATTTGCCTAGAACGCGCTCACCGGAGCCTTTGCGCCGCCGTGACCGTGAACAAGCATCGATTAGGGTTAAATCCATCCAATTGAGTGAGAGCTTTTGCCCGGGTAGGCTTGCTGTCACACCCGGTTTTAAGGGACAAGCCGGGTGCATCTCATACATGCGTCAAAGAAGACAACATATATAATAACAGAGTGTATAGAGATAAATGTCACAACATAATCAGAGTACTTATTACGTAGCGGAAGTCTTACCAAATAAATGATAAATATAGATCGAACTAAGGATCATCCTTGGTGCAAGTCAACTGGGAGACGCCACCTAGATCGAATCAAACTCCTCGATGTGTGGCTCCTCTTGAACCACCTGTTCTTCTCCTGTGGGGGGGGGGGTGTGAGACAGCAAGGGTGAGCTCACATAAGTTCATCGCTCAACAAGTTGTGGGGAATAACGTGGCATGAACTCACCAAAAGGTGGGAGTTCATGAGATGTGTAAGGCTAATCAACAATAGGGGTTAAAGCTGAGCATTGCTTTTAATAAGTTGGTCAAATTTTATTAGCAATTACTAAGTGTAAGTAAATACCAAACCATAATAAATAATAGAACAAAATTAACAAATAAATCCCATGCAAATGCAAATGACAAAATTGAATTTAAGTTTCATAATTTAATCATGTGAGAGTCCTGAGCTGCTCATGACCATGATAGTATACCAGTTTTACACACTACAGCGGTTGTACCCTGTACCCATAAGTCGTGTATCCCATGTTGCCAAGGTTAGCTAGATGCTTAGACACTATCGAGGTGATTGGCTAGGGATCCACAACGAGGCCTTTACAAAGTTCCACTAGCTTCCAAAAACCCGCTACAGTTTATGGGAAGAGCACTTGCAAGAATCCCGCGTCTGACCGCCATCGCAGCAAAATCAACCCGAGAACCTCCTTGCAAGCAACTCCCCTACTGTCCTTGCCCCTATCTGGTAAGGTAGCCTTCCACTAGCTTTCCTAGTTAGGCAGCCAAGGGCATCCCATTCCACCCTTGTGGTCGCACGTGTTTCTCAAGTTAAGCTCCATGTTCCAATTAACATTAATGATCTTGACATGAACATAAATAAAATAACAAAATAATTGGAACATGGATATAATGAAATGTTAACCCAAAACCATGTAAAGCAGTAGCAAAAACTACCCAAGTAATTCAGGGATAACAAGGTATAGAGATAAACAGTCTAGGGTGACCTATCGGGTCCCATCAAAATTAAACCTATGCATTGAATAAATGATAATAAAGAATATTATTGGGTAACAAAAGTGGATCAAGGGAACAACTTGCCTGGCACTTGAGATACCAGTTACCAGGGTGATTCTTTAGATCCTCGAAACCTCGCGCTAGTCGTAGCAATACAAACAAACATGGTATAGACAAAATTAACATCACACCATACATAAGAACAAACTGCATAATAATGATCTACGTGAAGCTACGAGATCGTGGGTTCGAGAACCGCTAAATTCAGGGTTACGGTCATCAAGTTATGATGTGATTAAATGATTAAAACTAGATTCTATGTTTATTTTATAATTCCAAAGAAAAGAAAACCTAAAATAGTAATTAATTCAACTTTAATCTAAATTATAAATTGACCATAGATCATATTTTAGTAGATTATAATGGTAAGTAGATTAACAAGACTAACCAACACAAGTTAAATAAAGACCTAATTATAAAAGAATGAGACATGGTATAATAAGTGTTGTTATTGCATAGTAAATATTTATATGAGACTAACGCAACTTCAACGGATCAAATCGGAGTTAAAGCGGAGGAGTTATGGATTTCCTAAGTTTTTATGTATTTGATATAGATTAATTAGGAAATAAATTTTAAAGTGCCTTTCATGTCGAATCAGTGGCACTATTTGATAGACAATATTATTACAAAATTATAGAGACTGAAATGGGTCAATTTGGACTAAGTATGCATTTTCTATAAATTAAACAAGTTCTAGCATTTATTTTTTTACACTAAAAATCAATTTCTAAATGATTTTATAGGTTTTTCCCCTGTTTGGGATGCACACATTATTTACAGAGAACACAGGGGCCTCGGGGAAAGATTCCCAAGACACAGAACCAATCTACGTGGGCGCAGGTTGATACCCTGGAATCTCAGGGACTATTTAGTAAAAGCTACACAGCGAAGGGGTATGGCGGTTGACTGGCCGTACGATCTAAGGTTTGTGGTAGAGATTATATCTGACCACGTATAAGTCGGTAGGTAACCAGAATTGCCAGATCAGAATCCAACGGCAGGGATGCATATTGCCCCAAATTCGATCCTATCCGCTCGATGCAGACCAACGACTCAGATCACACGCTGCGAAGGGGTACGACACGTTCTAATCCTAGCCGACCGTGGCTAAATCAATGGTCAGAAGCACCCACAATTCCCTCATTTAATCTCGATCGTATGGCCAAGATCGGACGGAGGAGCCATCGTCTTCCCATAGCCGACCGACACACCGGCGGTGCTTTCATCCGGCGCGGCGGCACCATGACCGGGTCGCCCCCCGAAGTTCACCCCGTGCACGATATTCTAATCCGAGAGGCCCACTGCGATACCCTAAGCAAGAGGAACATGATGGACATATACTTACCCCACTATGCGCCGCAGAGGATCCTGAATACGGCGAGCGGCGGACCTTGAACCCAGTGAGAAATTGCCCGAGCCCCTGGCCAATGCAGCACTCAATCGGTTGGCGAACACCCTCACGGACCACCAGAGGATCACTTGGAGTACAAATCCCCAAGGATTGTGGCCCTTAGAGGCGTTTCAGGGTGGCCGCATGGACACTGGTCCGTGGAGACCACGTATGGCTTCTGAGCTAGTCGCGACGGGAGGAGAGCATGAGGGATGGAGGAAAACGCTACGGAGTCTACCCTTTTATGCCCCGGTAACTACCTCACGCCCACTCTTAGTGATTTGGCCAGCGAAGCTTGCGGCCGGCAACGACCAATTCCAACAGCCCCGACCCACGCGGAGACGACCGGTCAGACAAATGGGACCCACCAGTCATTGGCAAGGAGACACGACGCGACCGCGGAGTGAGACAGACACCATGGGCCCGCTTGGAAATGAGACGCGCGCGGGGACGGCAGAGACACGCAGTGAGGTCAGATGGTGGCGACCGATGCGTGGGTCCACGACGCTAGTGAGTGAGCACGCATGAAACTGAGAGCCTGGCCAGGCGGGCCCGCAGGGCAGACAGCTGGTGTGGCGCAGCGGGAGGGTCGGGCTGGCCAGAGAGGCAGTTGGGCCGAGAAGGTGATTTTAGCCCATGTGAGGTTCCTTCTTCACTTTTTATTTTTCCTTTTCTATTTTTTCTATTTTCATATTTAAACCCCAATTCCAATTTAGGTTTAATTCAATTTTCGAATTAAATTTAAATAGAGTTCAGACTTAAAATCTATTTCTATTTCCCTTTTGAATTCCAAACTTGAATTCAAGCTTGTTGTGGCAAATTTTGTACCAACTTTTCAGTGTATAACTTGACATACAACTCATAGAATAATTTATTTATTTATAAATTTATTTGGTATTGTGTAATATTTTTATCCTTCTATTTTAAATCCCAATTTCAATTTGGGGGTCCAATTCAAATCTCAATCATTATTATATTTTTATTGGTACTAAATGTTATTATTCAATGCACAATCGAATAAACTCCAACATGATGCATTAGGTATATATTTATTCTAATTAATTTGTTCTATAAATGTTTGAAATATGAAGCTCTCTCATATTGTTCCTTTCTTTTTAGGAAAATGGTATCTTGATTATGGGACATGAGTTTAAAGTTACTTAAAAAAAATAAATATTCATGAAAGTGATTGCTTATGGTGCATCATTTCATGAAATGCATAATCATTTAGTGAAATAGAAAAATTTTCTATTACTCATTTTCTAAAATAGTTCTTGGTTTTCAAGATTCTATCCTCAATTCCTAATACTCAAATATAATTTGAGATATCTAAATTTTCTATTTTATTTCTTTATTTATTTTATTATTATTTTTATACCAATTTCGCGCCTTACACTTGCACACGGTATTTATATGCTTATCGTCTCTTGTTTGGGTTGCCATCACCGTAGAATCGCGACTCCGGCCTCGTGCTCGGCGCGGTTCCATCGTGGACCGAACGCTGTGAAAAAAATAGCAGTGCGAGGGGTTTTAGTGCAAAACGTTAGTGAGACAAAGAAATAGTGCCGTGAGTTCTTTACTATTTGTTCAAATGGCTGAGGGCCCCTGTGCAAAATCGCTAGCGTGGGCGCGCGCTGGCGCGTTTCGCTTGGTCTTGGGCCGAGTCAGGCTGGTTTCAGCCTAGTACTGTTCATTCTTTCTTTTTTTCTTTTTCTATAAGGCTTAGAAATTTATAGGAAATTATAGAAAAATGATAAAATCATGGGACCAATTTTACTAGACTCCTAAATTCCTCTAGTATTTAATAAAAATAGTTCCAAGATTTTTAGTCCAAACCTGGATTTATTTGGTATTTAAAAATACCTAAACCTAGTCTTTTAGAATTTTAGAATTAATTTAGTAGCTCCAAAAATAATAAAACTTTTTGGATAAGCTTTACTTGAGGATTAAAGCCCTTGGGTAAAGTTTGACAAGCTTTGGACATTGTTTGATCCCAAACCCAGAAACTAGCTTTCTAGGATTTAAATACCTAACCCTAATAGAGCACTAAACTAGGAAACTCTAGTGACTAGTGGGCACCGTGAAGGAAAGTTGTATTTAAGATACAACTTAATGTGTTTCTATTGTAACTGCATATTCATAGCATCACAAGAGCATTCATGTATATGTATTGTTATGTATAGGAAACAAAGAAGAAGTGGTAATCGAAGAAGAAACTGCCCCACAAGCTGAAATTCCACCTATCCAAAACAACTTCTACTTTGATATTTGTGGAACAGACCCTGAGCCTCCTACAACACAAGGCAAGCTCCAATGCATTTACCCTTTTCCTAGTTGTTTTGAACTCTTTATCACTTGAAATGATGCATTAGGTGATTGGAGTTGAGTGCTAAACAGTTACTGCACTTCCTTCCTTGGAATTGTTACCATTCCTTGATACCTATTTTATTTAAAAGTTTTCTGATGCTTCGTCTTGCTTTAGAAAACAAAATGTTTTGTTTTAAACAAAGATGATGCTTCATATGGGATGGGAAGTTTTTAAAGAAAAGACTTGATGGTGAATCCATCATGGCCATGATGGGTTCAACATCGGAAAAGATGTACCTTTGACAGATACCAAAGTTTGGGTTGTAAATAATAAAGACGAGACTAGGCGGGTGACTTGCACGAGAAGGAAGTCTCGATGTAGTGTCTCGTCTGAGTCGATTAGGGACCGTGTCGATGTAGGCTTATTGATTGAGGACCTTTTAATGGGCCACATGCCTCATCATGGGTAAGCTTTGCCTCGGTCAGACCAATACCAAAAAGGCCAACACATAATGGGAGCGGAGAGATGGTGAGAGTAGTGTGTACCCTCCGTGGCAAGAGGCTGGACCGCTGGACGGTGCTGTATCTGTGCTCTCGGTTGGCGAGAACCCGTCTGGTCTTGAGAAACCCGGTGGCGAGTTGACATATGTAAGGGTTAAGT